>BPLQ01013511.1:0-61759 GCA_021605075.1 Caerostris darwini
AATAGTGGCACGCTGATCATTATTTTAAATACATCATTGATGTTTCTTCTCGTGAATTGGTTATTTTATTTATTTTTCTTCCTTTTTAAAGGGTTTAAAAGTTCAATATAGTTTTCAAACTCAAATTTTATTCCTGCTTTATTTTACTATTTAGGAAGAAATAAGCAGTTTTATATATGTGAATAAAATCAATTTTGAAAACACAATAACAATGACCATAATCTCTATCACATGTTTGGTCAGTTTGATATATAATGAATATTAAATAAAGGTGCATATTACTCCAAATACTATTAACCATTACATAGTCTCATTAGCGGCCTGATGGCTAATTAGCTAGCGCTTTGTCCTTTGGTACCACAGGCTTCATGTTCGAAGGCTAGCGGTAGCATGGGTGTTTGTGAGTGATTCGGGATCTACGTTAAACTGTAGGTCCCGTTCTAATTAGCCTAAATTGTGCAGAAAATAATCGTAGAGTAATAAATCAAACCAGTCAAATTCTAAAGTCAATTTTGTAACTAAAAATGTCAATATCTTTCTTACTAGAAATTAATTTTGATTCTGTTAAAACTATTTTTTACTAACATTTTATCTTTTACATATAACAGATTACATTTTAATGGAAATGAAATTATAACTTATCTTATTTCACGAATCTGAAATGTCTATTTTATAATTCGAGTCGTCTACAATCATTATTATTTTATATGTAAACGCCCGTAATAATGACATCCCATAAGCTATTTGTTGATACTTTAATGAGTATTATATACCATGCTCAAGGCTTTGTCGCAAGTTAGTTACAAAAGTTAAACGAAAGAAAAAATTATTTCGTTTCTAACTTATGGCCATTTAGAGTTGAGTTCAACTCTATGATGGAAAGTGAAGCACGCATCAAATGAGATACTGACAACAAAGAATAATTATTTTCAAGAACATCGCATGCCAAACGCTGAAGTTGATTTTGCAATAAAATTCTGGTCTTATACCTGATAACCCAAACTGCGAAGGCTATCCTTTACATAAACTCGCCCGACTCCAAACTTTTGTAGATATTCAAAAACTATAAATTACTACGGGAAGACAGGTAATAGTTGTCAAACAGAAACATGTATGGTATGATAAAATCAATTTTGAAAACACAATAACAATGGCCATAATCAATCTCTATCACACGTTTTGTCAATTTCATATAGAATCAATATTAAATTAAAGTACATCTTACTCCAAATACTGTAAAACGTTTATGGTATGATAAAATCAATTTTGAAAACACAATAATAATGACCATAATCAATCTCTAGCACATGTTTTGTCAATTTGATACATAACCAATATTAAATTCAGGACATCTTACTCTAAATATTATTAACCATTTTAAAGCCAATCATTTTTTCAGTCCCTTTTTAACCCAAATTTTTCCAATATTAATTAAATTATAAATATTATAATTTTTAAATGTATAAGAGAACCAAAATTTTAAATACAAAACCCTAAATAACTGACTCGCCAAATTCTAAAAGTAATAGTTCTCGCCATACTATTAGTATACAAAAGACATACATAAGATAATTTGACAAATTCTAAAAATAGAGTTCTTAAACCAAAATGTTCTCTGCAATCTTATTTTGCTAATAATCTAATGACCGGCTATTAGACATTTAATACTACATAATACTATGCGAACCAGAAGAAACTTTAAACTGTAACAGATTAAACACGTCTGAATTAATTACTTCTGTCACACGTAAACATGCTAGAAGATTTATTTGCAGAGAATAAATCAGCATACTTCTTTGCCACAATTAAGACGCTAATAGCAGCATTTTTAAATAAGTCATTGCAATTAGCCAAACCTTAAAATATCACGTTATATTGATGGCATACATTGATTATACACCTTCTAATAGCAGATAAATATTCTATTCTTCTTGTTGTTAAATAGCCCCCAGGCAAGTAAAACGTGTCGAGATCTTTTAAGTATTTAAGACTATCCCGTTTTAATTACAGACTTCAAGGTTTTTTCTGGTCGGAAATAGATAAAGCAGAGCTTGTCAAGTTCTATTGTTTTTGACCCTGACATTGTTTTTCCGAGCCCAAACATACGTTTTTTTCTTGTTGCAAAATAAATGTCGTAGCTCAAGGTAATTTAAAACGCAACAAAGGTTATATATATATTTTACTTAATAAAAAGTTAAGTATTATATATTTATACACGCATAAATAAAATTCAGTTATACTACGAATTACATATTTATATAATTCAAATTAAAGTTTATTTTTAAATTTTAAATGTATATCTTGGGATTAAAGTGTTAAAATTTTACTCAAATTTATTTTAATTAATGCAACTATGTACGGAATATATTAAATATTAAACTAATATTAATCATTCTCATCATTTATTATCGTCAATCAATCATTTTCATTAAATTTACAAGAAAAGAAATTTGTTTTGGTTTCAATACTTGCCTATAGATGGCGCAGCTAAATAATCGCAATAGTTGTATGAGAAGATAAAACAATAATGATAAATTATTCAATTTCACTACTGCTGGTTTCATTTCAGTATTAAATAAAATAATTTTTCGAAAAAAAAATAATAAAAATGTGACTTAAGTAATTTCGTTCCAAGAGTGAATTTAAATAATATTTCCGATATACTGAAAAAATTTCTCGAATCTAGAATTTTCATTTAAATTATAGCATTTTAATTACATGACAGTTCATATTTTTATTAATTTTTTTTATTTATGAATCAATTTCATTAAATGGTCATAGAACGAATTCTTTAAATCAAACAAAATTTAATACCTCAGAAAATAAAATCACTTAAATTAACGGGATGCATGTGTAAAAAAATCAAACTACAAAAAGGACACTTAAGAATACCAAAACTATTACGAAAGTCATAAAAAATGTACTTAAATTGCAAGAAAAATGCATTTTATGATATATTTTTTTTTTTAAAGAATTGTTTCATTTTCTGTCAAACTATAACGTAATATATTAATATCGATGAAACATCAATTTTATACAAACATCTCAACTTTTAAATTTATATGTTTCGTAACAAACTTTTATCGCTAATGGTTATCAATTTTTCCTTAATATGATGCAATAAATTTGACATTACAATTTTTTTTTTTTTCAAGGAAACTTCAAATCTCGAAATGATTCAGCTAAATTTTTCTCTGTAAAATTGCAAATCCCTACTATGTTGAAAGGATTTTGCTTTCTCCAAAAGTTTATTTTTAATTCAGGTCGTATAAAAACTAGTTTAAAAATTATAATTTTAATATAGCTAATATAATAGCTAAAATTTTATAATCAATTGATAAAATTGTATAAACAATTGATAAAAAGAATCTGTAATTATAATAATAAGTAATTGAATTAAATAATGAAATCTACAATTTGCAGAATATTGTGTTACACGCATGATATATCAAGAAAATTTAAAAAAAATATGATACAAACAAAATTATAATTTTCAAATAAAATCACAAAATTCTTAACAAAGAGAAAGAAAATAAGAATATAATAAATATATATAAGTTAAAGGAAATGTTACAGAATAGGCTGTGAATTGTTCAATGGAATTCAAAATATTTGTTTTAACAAATTATTCTGCAAAATTAACAATTTTTGTTGTTATTATTTAAAAAATATATAACAAAGTAATGATTTAAATGTACCACCCAGAATCTGCAGCTTTGATTTATTGACTATCTCCAAGTAATTAGTTCACCATATGGAAGTACAACAAAATAATCATCTTACTTCAAAGTACTCGCAGATTTACATTTCTCTCGTACCAAGTATAAGCAAAACAAGATTCAAAATCTATTTCCCCCAAATAAGGCTAATTTAGACGTGACAGTTACTCACGTTTTATTACATGCCACTGCTATAGTTTAAATAGATTACATTACATAAAAATACAGACGTACTTTATATCAAATTTTATCGTGAGATACAGCACGAAACATTTATTCTCAAACAACTGGTTTCGAATTCCTGTCTAAGCAAAAGTATGCAACTAGTAAAACATTTATAAAGAAATAGGAACACAACCATCTTTTTAAAGGAATATATATATGAAAACCTAATTTATGCTCACATTTACATAAAAAAATTAGCATTTCAGTTTTCAAATGCAGTAAATAGCGTTTCTAACAACTAATACAGAGAATATTGTATACAATCTAACTAAATTTAAATACACTACTGATTATGTCGTATGAATCTAATAAGAATACATCGTTTATAAAGAAATACATAGAATTAATATGTTAATACATACAATTAGACATAGAATTTCAAAGAATATTGTATACAATCTAAATTTAAATACACTACTGATTATGTCATGAATTATACAAAGAATATTGTGTACAATCTAACTAAATTTAAATACACTACTGATTATGTCGTATGAATGTAATAAGAATACATCGTTTATAAAGAAATACATAGAATTAATATGTTAATACATAGAATTTCAAAGAATATTGTATACAAACTACCTAAATTTGAATACACTACTGATTATGTCGTATGAATGTAATAAGAATGCATCGTTTATAAAGCAATACATACAATTAATGCATAGAATTTCAAAGAATATTGTATACAATCTAACTAAATTTAAATACACTACTGATTATGTCATATGAATGTAATAATACATTTCTAAAAACAATTTACAAATATTATGCACAGTCATGGTTGAGTGCTAAGAAGTGAAGTTTGAAAACTTTTACCATCAAGAAGTTAAGAAAATTAGAGATTTCTATTTTTTTTAAAAATGACTTTTTATACTAAATTATTTCTGATTTGAAGTATATTAACATTACATTTAATAGGAAAAAAAAAGAAAAAAAAAGTCAGTTATGCTAAAAATGCAGTATTACACATAAAATAGTATTCGAATGAAAGTGAAATTCTTAATAAAAGTAAATTAAATCTAAGCGCATTAAATTAAATGAACATTTTTTTTTATAGAACGGTTAATTTTTTTAAAGAATATTTTAAAATAATAAAATAGATTTAAAAAGTTTGAATGGCTCAAAAACCCAATTAAAATCATGCGTCTCTGCTGTAACATCAAGTTTCGTATCATTAGTCACACTAAACAGGTGAGTAATATAGAAGTTCTAATAGTAGTAGTTAATATAAATTAGTAATAAGTAGAACTACTAAAGTACTACTAGTAGTAATACCTTAGTAGTAGTTAATATAGGGCAATTCTCATTATTTAAGGATAATTTAAATGATAAATTTTAAATAATTTTTTAAAAAATTTTTTAAAATTAAAAAAAAAAATGGTATTCTAAAAAATAAAAAATAAATAAAAATAAGAAAAAAAATAAAAGAATTTAAATTAAAAATTCGGTACAATTAGAGACAAAAAGCAATATTAAGAAAAGAAATTAACCAAGCAAATCTTAAGTCGGGAAAGATATGGTCAACCGTCTGTCTAAATTTGTCGTCCAATCCCATGGTTTCGATGGTCGGATCGACGAATCGAACTCGCAACCATGGGTTTGGAATGCAATTGCGCCGACCAAAAAACTGTAAAAACATTTGAAAAAACAACAAGTATTGGCATTTCAGATACAATTCTACATCTTCTGTAATAACTTTTAAACTTTAACAAAGTTAAAATCAATAGGAAGTAAAATTTTACAAGAATTAAAATTAAAATAATGGATTTCTTAAGCAAATAAAACTTAATTAATTTCGAAGATAGCGTGTATAAACTATCGAGATATAAAAATATCCCACATAAAACAATACTGAACATAATACAAATAAAACTCCCGAGTTTTCTCTTTAAAAATTTTTTGTTTAAGCAAAGTTCACTCAACATGCAAATCACTCAAGCATTGAAATGTAACTTTACAAGTAAGAAGTCTCCCAATCGGGCCTTATGTTTAGAATCTTATCTTCATGTGGAAAATTAGCCCACCATTCAAATACCAATCTAATACCCGGAAGAAATTCCTTTCTTTTTTTAGGGCTACACTAAATTAAATACAATTATTTCAGCTATTTGAGCTTAAGTTTTTTTTTTCTTCTCGTCATTTCTGTTTCTGGTTAGTAAAGAGTGGTTAAAGCTTTGGAATTAAACTACAATCGAGAGAGCCCAGCCAATTCTGTTCCGATCAGCGTATGCTTTAACAATTGAATCAACCTACTTTTGCTATTTCCAGAGAGTACAGTTGGCAAGACAGAATTAAACAAATTCAAGATATATTTATAGCTGTTTTGTTTTTTTTATTTATTTATTTGCTGAGATTTAAAATTCAAATAAAATGGTAACTAGGCTTTCATCTATAATTAACTAAGATACGATGCTGTTTCTTCTACTCCAGAATCGTTGTCAATGTGATTTTAATAGATTTAAAAATGGTACATTTATTAGATGAGTTTGTTTTTTGGTTTTGCACACTTTAGGCTAATTAGACCGAGACCTACAGTTTAATGAGGATTCCGAACCACTCACAAACATCCATGCCACCGCCATTATTTGAACCTGAAGCCTGTGGCACCAAAGGCCAGAGCCCTAGCCAATCGGCTCAGAAGCCATCATTTAGATGATGGACATATTACATAAAAGTTATCTCAAGGTGACATTAAACAGAAAAAAAAACCTATATATAATATTTATTTGAGATGTTTTGTAATTTTAAAATATGAATTTCATAATTTTAGTTCACAATGCAATTGTAATGCACACAAAAATGAGCATATATTTCCATTTTTTAATCCATTTAAAATATCGGCATTGAAAATTAAATTTAGTTCGATTAAAACAAAATCATTAATTTTACATTCAGTAATTTGATGTTTGTTCTTTATATCTGAACCTGACTGCTTGGCGATTTGTTTTGGCGATACTATGAATTGTGTAGCTTATGGTATAAACTTATGCCAGTATTCTCTGCTGAATAGACTCTACATAAAAGCAGAATAGAACAAGAACAAAAATTTACAAATATTAAAAAATTTAATATGAAAGCATAGTATATAAAATTAAGGACCATAATTGAATTGCATAGCCTATGACATAAACTTATCCCAGTATTCTCTGCTGAATAGACATTACTTAAAAGCAGAGAAAAACAACAAAAATTTAAAAATGTTTAAAAATTTAATATGAAAGCATATATAAAATTAAAGACCATAATTAGCAAATTAATACAATTTTAAAAATTAATTTCTACCCACATTTTCCTGTGGAATGCATTGCAATATCTTTAAACTTATTTTTATATGGTTTTGGAACTTTAAATATTTTTACACTTTTGTCATCGTAAAAATAAAAAATAAAAAAAATAAAATAAAAAATTCATTTACGGGGAAAACTTAACACATTCTTTATCGAGGAATAAGGAAAATATATTAATTATTTTATACATAAATAAAAAAAATATTTGTGTACATAAAACGTATGCGTGTTTTCTTCATAAATTAATTTTTTTGCTGCAGCTGCAAATGTTTCGTTTTGTTTTGTTGATCCACAAGCAATGATGACGTAATAAATACCATGAGTAGAAAGAAATTAAATTTTTCATAATATCGAATAATAAAATATTAAATAATGGTGTACATAAAATGAAGTAAATAAATACGTATGTAAGCTTTCTTCAATAAATTAAAATAACTGCATATTGTTATGTTGATTAACAATCAATCAACTTCTTAACAGTCAATGAAGTCGTAATTAATGCCATGAATAGAAAGAAATTAAAACTTTTCATAATATTGAATATTAAAATAATAAATAATAGTAAAATAATTAAAAGGAATAAACCAATGTATTAAAAGAGGTTTAGCAAAATTAGTTCATGTTAACTTTAAAAATTCAATGATAAAATTTGAAAAATTCATTATCAACACTAAAATTATTTAACAATAATAAAAAAATTGCCAAAAAGAGACACAGATTAGGGATACATCAAAATACAATGTATACAATAAAACACAGCTTCATAAGGTACAATTACGTCTAGTTGAGAAAAACACTGCATATTTTTACAATAGATTTGTGTCAAAGTTGAATAACTTTCTACCAGATGTAGTGCCCCGTACGAACGAGGTAATCCTCCATATACATAAGATTTGACACTAATGCTATAATTTGAAAACAATGAATTCCGAAATAAAAGGTTTGCGGACGAGTCACCTGCATCTCGAATTATTGTGTCTAAGTCGCAGAAAATAATAACGGAGTTGAAAAGAATAAAACATTCTTACTGCGACGGTCTCCTCACAATCGGAATACAATAAGTAGGTGTATTCATGCAGACCTTACGACCTTGCAGCGGATCCAATGACTCAACGTGAGAATCTTATGTTACGACGTTTCGTAATCAGCTGTAAATATGAGTCGCCAGTGCTTCGTTTTCCAATCTTAAATGTCTCGGATTTAAAACAGTTCAAGAAGAACGAAAACAAACAAAGTTTTTCCAATTTTGTGGGGAATCTTTCTTGTTTTAAGTCATTTTTAATTACACAGAAAGTTATTAGTTCAATACATTTTACAATAGTTTATATTACCATAATTTAAAACATATTATCTTATTCAACACTAGTTTTGTATTAATTTCCAGAGATACCTTTGTAATGCTGATATAACAATTTTAATTTCGATAATATTTTCTAATTTTTTTCAACAAATAAAAATAATTATAATATTTTTTTTCCTTATTCCACTTGGTAGATAGCAACATCTAGATCAAGTCCAAAAACCATGTGGTCTCATGAAAGCAAATAAAGGAAGGGGCAGCTTCTGTTGTGTTGGAGCAACCGTACATAGAAATCTGGCCTGGATTCGCTCTGTGCCACAGGTTTCGGCTTCGAGTCCCAGCGGTGCCATGGATGTTTGTAGCGGTTGGGAATCAACTTTAAGTTGTAGGTCTCGGTCTGCTATGACTAGACCGTCACGGAGCCCAGTCAGTTTTATCACCCACATCATTCCCAAACTGTATAGAGCTACGTATAGCTCTAGGCACCATGAAGTGGTGCAGTGTAGTGTAGTAGTAGCGCCATGGTAGCTTTGGACCACCATGGGGCTGTTGCGAAAATGAAGAAGAGAAAAAACTATTTTTCTAAAACTGGAATTTTATTCGAAAATTCATTTACAAATATAAAATTTGAAAAAAAAAAATTATATTTAAATTCTTAAAACTCATTGCTTTCAATTTTAAAATAAGTTTTAAAAAAATCATATTACAGAAACTTCATATTAAGGAAACGGAAATATAAAATATACTTCAACTTCATGGTGTTTTTTCTAATGCCATTTTCATTTCCATTAAATAAAACTCTTTCCGAACGATCCCAATTAAGTTAGAAAGGTGAACCGAATGTTCCACGAATGCTTATAACGGAGCACAGCGAAATGCTGAATGGTTGCACTGTGGTGTTGACTGTGCTCCCTGAAAGCTCAGCATCGTAAAACAGCATGCGACCGTGGGAAAGGAAGCGGAACCACTAAATCGCAGGCAAACACATGTTCAGCTGGGATTTAAATGGTATGAATTCGAAGTATTAGCATTGAATATTTATGACGACAAAAATCACTCAATCTATTTTAAATAAATGTACATACTTATAAACGGGGGGGGGGACGAAATCGGCCTTCTAAGTCGAAGTTTTTATACAAACTCCAGACTATTTACTGTAATTTTATGAACTACGATCTTGCCTAGTGGATTAAGAAAATTTTTGAATTTAATAACTTTTATTGAATTGATACCTGTAAAAACGTTTTTGCATTAATGTATTTTTTACTATTTTAAAGATGATTTGATTTGATTTGGTTTGCCTCTCTACGGAAAATTTTTACAATTTTTAGGTTAATTAGATCTGAGCCTACAGTTTAATGTGGATTCAGAACCACTAACAAACATCCATGCCATCACCAGGATTTGAACCAGAAGCCTATGGTACCAAAGGCCAGTACGCTAGCCTACTAACCATCAAACCGCGGTAGAAAAGAAGAAATACGGCTTTTTGAAAGAAATATAGGAGAAACTGCGTGGAATTTTCTGCTGTTGTGTTGTGACTAATCCTCAGTGTCCGGCAGCGAGGGACGGATATCCCATGAGTAGCCTACTCATGGATGGAGGGAGAAAGGGCAGCTTTTGTTGTGATGGGCAACGGGCGTACCGATTACGGAGTTCCAAGGTGGCTTTAAGAGCCACAATACCTCCACATCTTAATTTAGTTAATAAATTTGCACAAAGTGAAGTTGCTTAAATTATAGAATATTAATAAAAAGAAGAATAAAACAAATTAAAATTTAAGAAAAACATCTCTTGCTTGAGAACAATTAAAGCAAGAGATCGAAAATAGAAATGTTGTGATAGATCAACCGTAGGACTGACTTGGCTCCCTGTCGCTGAAGAAGGAGGGCAGTGCCTTCCGAGAAGGAAGGGGGGCTACTCTACATTTGCGTATCGTATGGGAGAAAGACCGGAAACTCCCACCAGGCAGTAGCACTAATGAGGTAAGATGCTGAGCATTACAAACGTCATCGAGTCTCCACACTTTGAAACAGTATCTACAACAATGTCGCCAGAAGATTGAACCTCAGCCCTAATGCTCACCAGCGTCGCATGTTACTACTGAGCCGAGAATTTGAGTATCAAATAAGGGGAAACCCAGAAAATAACCCCAAGACAATATGACAGTCAATGCACAAACAAAACACTCACACATAGTATCATAATATCCACCGAAATTCCTCATTTTAAAGAGCAGCGACTGCAACGCATATACCCTAGGACATTATTTGTGAGTGGACGAATGCTAGTTAAGCATGCTGTCACAAGTCTAGTTTCTGCAATATGTGATTAAAATTTAGAATGGAAAAGGAGAGTACTTATAAAAAACAGCAATTAACCTTGCGATGTCTCGCTTAATAATATTTAATGCCTTATAATAAACATACAGAATGAGGAAAAATGGTTCAGAATTTTCTAAATATAGTAAATTATTGAACAAGAAAAATTTATTCTTCACAATATTTTCAAGAAAGATAATATACAAAATTCAAATTACATTCAAATATTAAAGTTAAAGATCTGATTCAACAAATTCTTTAAATAAAACGTAAACATAAGTACAAATCTTAAATATAAATCTAAAATTATTTCAATTACATCTTGCAGCATATCGATTCAATTCTCTAACAGAAAGAACAAAAGTACAAAATTAGAAACAAAAGAATTTCTGATCAATCAATTAATTGTTCACAGATATTCTGTCTTAGAACTAATTCCTTTCAATTTTTCTAGATCATACACAATAGAAGCCAACTTTAAAAATATCATGTATGAAAAAAATCAGTGGCCTTTTTTTATATCTATGTCAGTGAACATGAGACAATGATAAGAGATTTAGAGATGTTCTAGCATCAACCGGAATGGACTGTGAACCCAAGAGGGAAACAGAACATAGGAAATCGTAACAACTCCCCTCGTAAAATAATAATAAAAAAAAAAGGTGAAAGATTCAAGGACATTAGTTTTTCAGGTGTACGTTTTTTTTTTTTATAAATGCTATTCTATTTTTCTAGTGTTTGATGCCCTCCGACGCATGCGTGATTGCGTCATTAAAAACAATCGTCAGTCTTTTTTTTATTTTTATTTTTATACTTGGGGCTTTCCCTTACGCTTGGTTAATGAACCGTCTCCCTCATTTTTTTATTTTGTCATGGATTCTCGTTCCTGCAGAATCTTTTTTATAGTATTACAGAATGATTTAGAAGAGAAATTTTTTGGATAAGAAACACGAATAATTTTAAATTACTTTTGTTTAAACATTGTCGCCTTGTACCGGAAATTTATCTCCTAGGTTTTTGAAAACAAAGATTTTTGTTCTTTGAAAGCAAAGACTTCAAAAATTAAGAGCGGAAATATAAATTTACAATATATATTAGTCACATTACATTTATTTTATGCCAACGTACCATGCTGAATATACCGGTTCTCGTTAGATCACCGAATATTATCATTTTCTTTTGGGTGACCACCTGGGATGAAAAAAACCTGAATGGCCGAGTGTCTATTAAGTTTTTCGAAATGGCAAGCCATGGATGTTTGTAGTGGTTCGGAATCCACTTTTTAGGTCCCGGTCTTCTAGACTGTAAATCAGGCTTCTACCTAGTGCTCCATCAAATCTGCTTCCTTCCCCTTCAATCATGCCATATGGGCTCTCATAAGAAACAACAACAACAAACAACATTTATTTTATAGTACACTGGTGAGGAATATTTCTAGTAAATATTATCTTTTTCTTTTATCATTATGAAAAAAAAATATTAAGTTTTAAATGCAAGGTGTTTTGTTATTTTAAGGGTAGAAAATCACTACAGTTTCAAATCTATAACTTGCCTCTCAATAAAAAAAAATCCTGTTAATTATGTTAAAAATGTGTTTTAATTTTATAATGTATTTTAATTTTTTATATTAAGAATGTATTTTAATTTCCCAATGTATTTTAATTTTTTATATCAAAAATGTATTTTTATTTTATAATGTATTTTAATTATATTAAAAATGCATTTTAATTTTTTATATTAACAATGTTTTTTAATTTTATACTAAATTTTTTTTTATATAATATATGTTTAAAACAATGTTTAAATAGCATTTAAGTATGCAAAATGTATTTGAAATTAGGACGTTTTAAATTTTAATCCATATTCTTTCTTTTAAAATAAATCCGAATATTAGAGAGTTTTTGCATACCGTACGTTAGTTACCGTAGGACGTCCGTTAGCTTTTTCTCCCTAGCGCGCATGCTCAGTTTCCTATGCATGCGCGCTAGGGAGAAAAAGCTAACGGACGTCCTACGGTAACTAACGTACGGTATGCAAAAACTCTCTATTATTCCACGGAAATCGCCACGCATCTTCCTTTTTGTTTCAAACTCAGCATAATAATTTTAATGTTTGAGTTAAAGACGTCAGAATCAGAAATTTATGAGCAACAGATGAAATATTACAAATGCACATTTTATAAAAGCTCATAAATATATAAACAATCATTTTTAAAAAAAATATATCACCTAAACACTGTTGCATATGAAACAGTTTTACCTCATTACATAATTTTTCTAGAAAAGAAAAAATTGCAGCGTGACACAGCACACAATTTTAGGTCTAATACATCCTTATTTCTGGGGCAGAACACACTCTCGCTACGTTGGAGATGATAATAAACAAATGTGACATTAATCCCATACAAAATGAGAAAAATATGCACTACTGATACAACAATAAACAATAAAAAACAAGCTCATTCAAGCGGAAAAATTCATAAACATTCAGGAAATCTATTTAACCCATTTACGGTAAATCCAATTGAAGATTATACTATAAGCAATCTGCCAAAAAAGAAGAAGCAAGCAAATAGACTATAACCGTAAGCGTTTCATAGACGACGCAAACTTTTCTGCCAGAGTTTTATTAATAGAAGAAAAGCCATGATTAAAAATTCAAAAGTGTAGTATTTAAAAACAGATTCGCAAAGTTACTGACTGACAGAAAGTGCAATGTCCCGAAAATTAGCCTAAGAGAAGAAAAGTTTTAACTCAAGAAGGAAACCATAAATCTGGAAAACTGTTTAAAGAAGAATTACGATAACTGCTAAGGCGGCGGCATTTCTTTGAGGCCAAACTTTGAAATGCTGCCAGAAATTTTTGAAGTAACAAATTTGTGTCAGAATGTATAATTTTTTTTACAAAATTGTGCTTGAATCAGTTTCTGAAAGCTTTTAGAGGAGACCCAAGTATGTAGAACATGGTATCTCAGAAAAGAAAACAGAAATGTACAAAATGGTATGAAAGTTTTTACAAACATTTTAAATAATAATAAAAAAAAATATTCTTTCAATAAATCAGTTTCTTATTCTATTGATATTTAATGAAATTCATATAGAGTATATAATGTTAAATTTTTCTACAAAAAATTATGATAACGGCTAGGACGGCGGCAACTGTATTATTGAAACTGTAATACTACTGTTGTGAAAACTATTTGAAATCGATATGTGATATTAATAAGTATAATAAATTGGATTTTTTTAAATGAACCCTATTCAATAACTTTAAAAGCTAAATAAAAGTAGTTAATAAACTTCATTTCTTTAAATAATATGCGGAGGTATCAGAGGTTCGGTTTGTCGCTCTACGGCCATTTTGTGCACACTTTAGGCCAATTAGACGGAAACTATAGTTTAACGTGGATTCCAAACCACTAATAAACATCCATGCTACCACCAGAATAGTCATATTTATGGCGTATCATATCAATTATATTAATCTAATTGTTGAATCATTGGGCAACTCCTTGTTTCTTTTACTTGTATTATAAAATACTGAAGACAAAACACAATTTTTTTTTATTTTGTACCAATTGGCCATCAGACCACGTGGATGCATCAGAAAACAATACATTTCATTCTATTGAAAGCAATATAAAAATGTTATAGAACATTTTTGACGAATTTTTCCTCAAATACATCAAAAAGAATAATTTTCATTATACAAATATTTAAAAAATATATTACAAGAAATCGCTTTATATCAACTCCGAAGTTATCAGTGGCGGTGGCATGGATGTTTGTGAGTGGTTCGGAATCCCCATTAAGCTGTAGGTCCCGGTATAATTAGCCTAAAGTATGCACAAAAGGACCATAGAGCGACAAACCAAACAAAAAAGCTATCAAAGTTAACAAAGTAAATATGCTTATTTTTTTATTAAAAATAATAACAAAATAACAAAAGCATATTTACACTGTTATTTCAATATACAGTAGTTTTAAAACAACTATTTGATACTTGTGCTAAAATATCTATTTTTTAATTATATTTTTGATAAAGTAAATATGCCTAAAACACTGTATACTATTTTGTATTTTAATAATGCAATGGTTATATATCATTGTTCTCATTTTTACACGCACTTAAATTACATTTAGCCAACACTTTATATAAACTGCAACGAAGTTTACTAGACCAATTAAACAAAAACACTTCCCAGAACACATCCTTATTAAATATTCTCCTTAGGTAAACACGCAGAAGTTCCTCATCGCTTTTAAAAGACAACTATTAACAAATGAAGTTAATATTTTATCTTATCTTACACGAACGCTTAGAAGGAGGAAGAACTAATACACACACTTTTCCCTGGGGATTGCCCTGAACTTAAGTGGCGTGCGTCACAAGTTGCCATTGACTTAATTGACAATTCATACAAATTCATCTTGTTAATGAGACACTGTGAGGCAAATGAGAAAATTGTTTTGCCAGAAAAGCGGGCACGCGTTCCTCGTTTGTGAAACTGCGACCGTATCCACGACTTTACCGAGCAACATCGCCATTCCGGTTGATTAAGGCACTCTAAGAACAATCGGGCTTATTACGTTTGTCCAAAGAGCACCATTTTTTCCCCCTGTCCTGTTGAAGAACAACGAATTTCATAAGCCTAGATGATTGCGCTGGCGTCGAAAGCGAATAACAGCGTAATTACTATTGTCTCGGCAACATTTTACGAAATAACATTCATAAGAATAATGGAAATTGGGGGAAAAGGGGCGGTGATATTAGAATTCCAGAAATGGGTTTTATTTCATGGAACGTCGATAGTCAAAAAGCAAGGTATTTCGATGGCAATCAAGATGGCGTATCGCGTTGTAGAGATAATTCAGAAATGAAGATGGATTAGAGCTTATGGATATAGAATACTCTACTTGGATATGGAATATTCTATATAGCAGGAAAGTTGAAGATGGACTAGAACTTAGCAAATGGAAGATACATTTACTTGGATATGGAATATTCTATTTCGCAGGAAAGTAACGGTTATTGATATCTTTAAGAGTATAAGAGCCCAAATAAAAGTCGTCAAAATAATGACAAAAAGACGTGACAGTTGTATTTATCTACTTCTTCATTGGAGTGGAACTCTTTTTTTTGTTTGTTTTTGTTTTTTGTTTTATCTAGGCTTGCTTAATTATAAACAGATTTCTTGTTCTGAACATGTAGAAATGATTCAATCGCAATTATAATAAAGGTAAAAAATAAAAGGAAAGCAGGTTCATTGCATCTCCAATTTCATTATCATTGACCTTAAAATACACTAATTAGACTATGAACAAGATAAGCTATGGAATTGTTTTGAGTTATTTCATGTCTTGCTCTAAACATGTAGAAATGATTCAGTCGTAATTATTATAAAGGTAAAAAATAAAAGGAAAGCAGATTCATTGCATCTTCAATTTCATTATCAATGACCTTACAAAAAATAATTAGACTATGAACAAGGTAAGCTACGGAATTTTTTTCATATATTTCATTGAAATGATTTTTTGCATTGATGACAATGGAACAAAGTATTTCCATTGTCATCAATGAAGACACTGTTCACTGTATGAAGCCACTAAAAGATTTTACATTTTAAAATTATATAGAAACTATCGGTTATGGGATTTTCTCCTTCTTTACTGGCATTATATCCTTGTACAGGCTTGAGCCTCAATACAACAGCTCCCCATCTGTCTCGCTCCAATCAATCTCTTCCAGTTAATAATTTTCAGTTGTCTAAGATCCTCTTCGTTTACAGAGAAAATAATTTTCAAACACATAAATCAAAGCAAAGGAACAATGAAAAATAATTAATTGAATTAGTTAATTTTTTTTGTTTCAAAGCTATACATGTAAATTTTCCTTTTTGTAAATAATCTTTTTTTTATTGAAAATTAATTATATTTGAGAGATATTTGAAAAGATATTTTACTGTTTTAAAGAAATCATACTGATCTATGACAGTTGTATTTAATATTGATTTTACATTTATGAAATCCTTTAGAGAAGTAAATTTATAATTTTATGTTTAATAATAATTCTAAGGTTTTAATGAGTTATTTATTTCCATAGGCAAATAAATGGAAATCAAAATAAATTGTGCTTTAAATACCAAAATAAAATAATACAAAACTGAAAATCGTCACGAATTTCAATTTATCATGTGTGAACATTGATGAATGAACACTTATGGTAGTATATATACCGTTTTTAATAACCCAAGAAATTTACGAAGCAATGGGTCGTAATATTACAAGAACTATCAAATTCATTAGCAACAGAGATATACTGAAAATTTGATAAATCAAAAACTTTATGAAAAAGCAATTGTTCAAATACTACAAGAAGCACTACCCAATTATGAGAAGGAAGTTTGTTAAGTGATGATTAAATTAACTTTTATAAACATAAACTGATCCTTAAACATTTTGAGGAAACTAAACAATAATCTGTTTATATTTTGAAAGCCAAACAATTCAAATGAACTACAGAGCACGTGATTTGACATGGGACAATATATTTAGCAACACGTATTTCACGCCAGCTTTAAAACGCACATAAAATCCCGTGTAAATCAGCGTTAATTTTAATAAAAGGTTTTTGAAATCTAAGTTTCTCGCTTTGCGCGAGGCGATTAATCTGTTTCAAATAATAACTTATACTTTTAGTTATTTTTTATTTTATAGCTTCACTTTTTTTTTTTTGGAGACACCATGGACCTCTAATTGGACATCATATTCACACATGATTAAAAAGATATTTAAAAAAAGGTCTACTCAGTAAAGATTTTATTTAGAATTGGTTGTTTTAATAGTTATAAAATTACACCACATACTCTCTATACGTCTCTTAGAATGCAACCCTTCTAGTAATTCCATAATAATAATAATAAAAAGTTATTAAAAAAAGTAGTTTTTAAAGTAGAAAATAGATTTTTAAAGCATTTTTTTACTTATTTTAATAAAGCAAATTCGATATCTATTAACATAATATTTTTAATTTCAATGACATTATGTTTAACAGGATGTTGTTGACTAATAAACAAAATCTTTAATTTCTACATTAAAATTAGTATTTATTTCAGAGGTGGCTTTTACCAAATGCTAAGATATTCCATACAATATTTAAAATAATACTTTATACAATATTTATATACTTATTTGAATTAAATAATCACTTAATTATTTAATTGAAACAACTTGATTATAAAAAAATAAGGATTCTCTTGAAGTTTATTTTGAAATTCATGTCATACAGCTGTGCATATCTGAGCTAATTCGAATTCTTCTTTTTTTTTTATGTAGCCCTAGAAGGCAGTTTAAACGTCAACTGCATGCAGATTATGGTATAAATATTTGCATAGTAAATAGGAATAAAAACAAGAAAAATTTTCCTGCTATTTGAATTCAATCTTGCGTTTGTCCCAAATAAATTGCTTCATTTCAAAAACGAAAAGGACGTCTTACATGTCGTTATTTTAGAAGAATTTCTTTTTTTTTTATAAATGATGATATTTGTAGAATCAGACTGATGCTGAATTGCAAATTTCTCCAACATCAGAAATTCGCAATCCTAATTTATTTTTTACTTATTTATTTTTTGCCTTTATTTTAAACAAACTGAGTCATATACTAATCCTATATTAAATTTAGTTGAAAAATTACTTTCAGCTGTTACATTGGAATAAAATAAACTAGTTTCTTTCGTGAAGATAGTACCTGAATTTAAAAAAAAATTATTCTAAATTTGGAGCACATAATTTGTTTAAGCAGAACATGTTTTTGTATTTTTTTTACATCTAAAAAAATTCTGAAGAAAATTACTGCGTCTAAAAAAAGTGACAGAATTGCAAGTTATGTTTTGAAAACTTCCAGTTTTACAGACATGAAGAATACTATAAATCTCAACTCTTTCAAGTAACAGATTTTAAGAACCAAAATAATAACTTTCACGTTTAGTAAATGTGGAAGTTATCGTAGCAAATATCGTAGCGTAAACAGCTGTCGGTGGTATTTATTTTTGTTGGAGGTTGAAAAAGCAGATGAAATATAGAATACGTTGATTTTGGCAAAGCAATTTATTATCTTTTTTTTTAATCTTTAATATTTTTTTTTGCTAGTATTCTTATATCACTTTCAACAAGGTAAATAAACAATATCAAGTATTTAAAAAAAAAATCTACATTTTTAACTTCAAATATTCGATTTTACTTCAAATTCAAATACATTTTTAATTTCAAATTCGAGAAATGTAATGTTTATTGCATGTTTTAAATAAATTGCTTAATAAAGGATTCTGAATAAAAATTGAAAATTACTACTGCTATTATAAAGGGTTTTTAGGTGCATTATATAAGTAAAATTCGTTAAGAATTGAATCTGAATTTTTTAAACATAGAAGTCGTTTCGAATTAATAATCTCAACATAAAAGAAGACATACTTAAAATTTGATAATATAACTAACTTTTAACAATTGAAAAATTATTATCAACAAAAACTATTTAAAATATTTAGTGTTCCAAATAAACTCTATTATCGTATAAAGATAAACAAGTGAAATAAATTGTGTTGTATATACAACACAATTTATTTCACTTGTTTATCTTTATACGATAATAGAGTTTATTTGGAACACAAAATATTTTGAATAGTTTTTGTGGTAAAATTGTTTTATATCGAGAATTGTCTTTCACTTTTCTGTTAATGCATTTAAACATATCTAGTCATAATTTATGACTTTTACTATGATAAACAATATTAATAATATTCTTCGGAATTTTTAACATAAAATTTAAAAATAAAAGATTTAAATAATAAATTGTGTTGTATGTACGATACATGGGATAAAATTGTTTTATATAGAGAATTGTCTTTAAACTTTCTGTTAATGCATAACATATCTAGTAATAATTTATGACTTTTACTATGATAAACAACATTAATAATACGGATATCATCGAAATATATAACATAAAATTTAAAAATAAAAGATTAAAATAACTTTAAACTTTACAAACAATGTTATAAACAAAACAGATTTTTTTAAACTATTTAAATGCAACAGTTAGCATACCTAAATAAAATTCCCGATTCGCCCTACTTATAAACTAAAGAAAAGGTCGTAAACCTCTGAACCACCATAGAACATTTCTCAACAATTACTTTATCTCCAAAAAGCCATAGATGTATCTGTCTTGTAGAACCATTAAAAAAAAAATTGCCTAGACATTTTTTTCCAACTTATTAATCTCTATCAGTGCATAACAAACAGCATTTCTTTGGTGAATAAAAAATAAAAAAATCCCGAAGAGACTGCTCGCCATCTTTTGAATAAAAACGAAACAAATGTAACGCAAATAGGAAACTTTAGATAGCACGAGAGATCTGAAAGTAATTGTTTCGGACACGTAAGAGAACTCTGTAGTATAATAATAATGGTTGTGCTCGAGTTACTGTTCGCGAGGTGATGCCCTTTCAATGCAAGATAAGGCAAGCCGTGAGCTTAAACTTGTTTCTCTTACGGGTATGCAATGACCCGTGAGGTTACGACCATTTCCCTAAAAGGAACCGTTAAATACTGTTCGACCACTCTTCGGGTTTTTGATCTCACTATTCAGGATTTGTTGTGTGTGGCCACGGAATGCCGATGCACAATCGTCTTAACCTAAATAATCTATTGCCATCTGGATGCTCGTGATAGTTGGTAGTCAACTCGGAGTGGCGAAGTTGTTTTTAATGAACTAAATAGATGAATAAGTTCTGTTATCAAACGATAATGTGGATTTGCATAATTATTTTTGAGATTCGTTTTCGAAAATAAATCGATACATTAATATGTTTTATTAGGATGTCTAAATAATATTAATTGTATTAATATATTTCTTTTGTTAAAAATATATTAATACAATTTTTGGTTTTTAAAAGACAGCAAAACGACTATGATTGCAGATTGGTTTTTATTTTAGGAAATTTTTTTCTTCTGCGAAGTTAGCGACCTGATGGCCAATTGGCTAGCGGTCTGGCCGTTGGTACAACACGCTTCAGATTCGAATCCTTGCAGTGGCATGAATGTTTGTTAGTGGTTCGGAATCCACATTAACCTGTAGGTCCCGATCTAATTAGCCTAAAGTGTGCACAAAATGACCGTAGAGTGACAAACCAAACCAAATCTGCGAACATATTATTATTCAAAACATATGCAGGATGTTATGATTTCAAAAATGAAAACAAAAACTTGAATCAATGCAATGTAATCAAAAAACAAAAGCAAATAAATGTAAATTTAAAAAAACCGCTAAACACAATTGGGAAATATGAGGCTATTAATAAATAATTTTATAGTTAAGAATTCTATTATGTATAATTATGCAATGACCGGTGATGGTACAACTATTTCCCTAAAAAGAACCGTTAAATACTGTTCCACCACTCTTCGGGTTTTTGATCTCACTATTCTGGATTTGTATGTGTGGCCACGGAATGTTGATGCACAATCGTCTTAACCTAAATAATTTGCGGCCATCTGGATGCTCGTGATATTTGGTAGTCGACTCGGTGTGGCGATGTTGTTTTTAATGAACTAAATAAATGAATGCATTTTGTTATCAAACGATAATGCGGACTTGCATAATTGTTTTTGAGACTAACTTTCGAAAATAAATCGTTACATAATGTGTTTTACTTGGGTGTCTAAATAAAAATGTTTTTGTTAAAAAATATGTTAATACAAATTTTTGTTTTTAAAACATGGCAAAAAACTATGATTGCAGATTGATGTAATTTGTTCTTCTTCTGCGAACATAACGTTATTCAAAACATATGCAGGATGTTATGATCTCGAAAATGAAAACAAAAACTTGAATCAATGGAATGAAAATAAACAAAAGGAAATAAATGTAAATTATAAAAACACGATTGTGAAATATTAGGCTATTAATAAATGATTTTATAATAAAGAACTGCCTTATGTACTGTGATTTCGAAAAACTATGTAAATATATAATAAAACTATATTCATCATTATGGATTCTTATGCTAACATAGTAGTTATAAAGATTAGATAATGGAAATTATGTCAAAATTATCATAGACTGGAAGTTAAATACTGTCATATTTATGAAGTATCATATAAATTATATTAATTTAATCGTTGAATCATTGGCCAAATGATTGTTTCTTTTGCTGGAATGGCAAAATACTTAATTCAAAACATAAATCTTCCAAGTATTTTAAAAACTTATGTTTTATAAAGTTTTTAAAAGAATCTGAATATTTTTTGTCATAATACATTTAAAAAAAATAAATCATTCAATTTTGAAGTACGTTTGAAAAATACCATTGTTTATTGTTTGGAACTTCAATCCATTATTCCATGCCTAATTACTGTTTTCTTAGAAATTTTCTATTCAGTTAAAATTTATTTTGGCAGGGAATTCGACATGAAGTAAATTGATAACTGGCACGTTTTCAACGTTCTATTAAAATCTATTTGAAAAACAAACTATACTTAACTTTTAAAATTAACCTTTAAATACAGTATTTGTTTATATTACTCACTTGGATTCTATTTTCGTCTGTTCGCAAAATCAAATAAAAACATAGTTGCGAATCATTGAATTAATTCATCTTCTCAGCCTATTTTAGAGAAGATGAATTAGAACGACTGCATAAGGACATTGCAAGTTTTTTTCATCATAAATTTACAGTATTTTTTTTTCCCCGTAAAACTTTATAGGTGCCTAATGACCGAGTGACTAACGTTCTGGTCCTCGTTGCCACAGGTATTCGGCTAACGCTCTGACCTTTGGTACCCCAGGCTTCAGCTTCGAATCCTGGCGGTAGTAGGGATGCTTGTTGTTGGTTCGGAATGGGTAACTGTATGTCCCGGTCTAATTAGCCTAAAGTGTGAAAAAATGGCAGAGCCATGGATATTTGTAGTGGTTCGTAATCCACTTTAAACTGCCTGTCTCGGTGAAACATGACTGTAGAGCGTTGGTCATAGGGCTGACAACCCTACCCCTTATTATTCCTGTAGCCAATGGATTGCACGAGATTATTCCCTAAGCAATAACTTCCAAGCTAATAAAGTTTTCCAATTTTCTTACATCTTATTTAACATTAAAAGAAATTCAAATCATTAGAAATCGTTACGTACGAATTCATCAATTTTTACTAAATGCTAAAGCTCTCCAATTTCTAGTATGGGATAAAATCCAATACAAGAGAAAATAAGTATTTAAAATTTCTTTTCTTCTTAAAATTTCAGTAACACTTTTCTAATTATATATAATAATTAAGAAAGTTGATAAAAAAAAGTAATATTTATGATAAATATAGTATCCTCACATTATATCGGTGACACAAATATTATGAATCATTGAAATATTGGTAATCATAATATAATATTAATATATATTATCATTGAATAATCATTTCACATGCTTGCATTCAATAGGCAATATTTGTGAAACAGTAGCCAGATAATGATGAGTATATCATATCAAAATGTGTTGTTTCACTGACGTTTGTTTTCAATTGAATTTTTAAGTGTTTGACAACAAATGTCAACTTTCCTTTTAAGGTGATAAGAGTGATAACAAATTCCACATTCCTTTTCTCTTATCTTGTCTCGTACCTGTACGTAGGAATATTTTTGAGAGTTCCAGTTAAAATGATAAGTTTGGACAAAGTTTGCTTTTTAGATGGGTATTTTAAATGTATCTATTGCGAAATATTGTATTTAAAATGCGTTTTTGTGAAAGAAAATAAAATAAATATTAATCTAATTTACGTTAGCACTAAACTAAATAAATGCATATGATATAATACTTTTATTTTTGTCTTGTGGCGAATTCTCGTTTCAAGCTACAATGATGCGCAAACAATACAATAAAAATCTAAGGAGACAAAATGATGTATGTACGAAGATTTATTTTTTTTTACTCTTTAATGCATTAACAAATAATACTTGAACACACGAAGGCAACTATATATATAAATAAGTAAAATTTTTAAAATTTAGTTTCAAAAACTTATGATTGTTTATTTTAGTAAATCGGTGACGAATCTTTACAAATTATTTTATGCAAATATATAGCAGTATATCACGCATAAAAATTGTTTTTTAGAGTTTATTTAAACACAGTTATTGTGTTTACTTACATTCAATGTTTTTTATATTCAAAGTCTTTTCCATTTAGTTCAGGTTATATAAAAAAACATTTAATCAATTTAACAGAAGCTCAGTTTTTAAGTTATGGCTAAACAACAATCAAAATAATTTTTTTTCTATTTATACATATTCTCATGTGTCTCCCAGTCTTGGAGGAACATTTACCAAAAACAAAAAAAAAAATTTTTTCAATTAAATTTAAAAGAAATATTAAAATTGTAATTAAATACTAAAAAATTTAATATTTATATTAAGAAAATTAAAAATTTAGCTATTAAAAGAAAAATTAAAATTTTTCAAGTTAAATCGTAAAAACTCCATGTTTGTCATTAATCCCATGATTATCCCCATGTTTGTCATTAATCCCATGATTATCCCCATGTTTGTCATGGGATTAATCATTTGTCATAATCATTAATCCCATGTTTGTCAAAAAGTCGCTCTTACTCAAGATATTGCTGTTTTCTTTAATTATGCATATTTTTTTAATATTTGTTTACTGTCTAGAAAGTTTCGAATAAAAATAAAAATCAATTACAAATCTGCGAATACACTACACTCCATATTAATATGCAAGCAAATAAGGTTAATAGCGCTTTCCCACTTGCTTAATTAATTAATAAAAGAAAACTGCTACCCATAACACATTTTTCGACAACAAATAACGCTCATCTGAAACTTGGAAGCTTTTTTAGCTCGGTGACTCAACCTGATGGAAGACTTCCAAAGGCTTTTCCTCATGCCATGCAGCAGATAACGGGGCGATGTAGGCCAAATAACATCACCGTTCTTCCAGAATACCGCTTGAGGTGAGTCAATCCTTTTCTGCTTTCCTTGACTCACTTCGAGCGCGCGAATGTGCATAGGTGAATGGAACTTGCCATTCCTTTTTTTTGAATAAAATATAAGGTGTTGGGAAAGAAAATAAATTAGCATGCAGAGGAGTTATTAAGGTTTTGCAATTTAAACCCACACACTGAATATCATTTCGTTATCGAAAGATAGAAACACTTGATAACGTAACTGGAAGAAAAAAATGTCTTATACTTTTAATTCACCGAATATTTTATAAGTAAAGATATTTTGTAAATGCAAAATTAGACTGAAGACCAAATATTAGTAGTCAAAATATTTTGTAAATGCAAAATTATAATGGAGTCCAAAAATTAGTAGTAAAGATATTTTGTAAATTCAAAAATTACATTGATGATCAAAAATTAGTAGTCAGGAGATTTTGCAAATGCAAAATTAGTAGTCAAGATATTTCAATGTAAACGCAAAATTACATTGATGTCCAAAAAGTAGTAGTAAAAATATTTTGTAAATGCAAAATTACACTAATGTCCAAAATTAGTAGTCAAGATATTTCGTAAAAACAAAATTACACTGATGTCCAAAAATTAGTAGTCAAGCTGTTTTGTAAATTGAAAATTCTATTGATGATCAAAAATTAGTAGTCAGGATATCTTGTAAATGCAAAATTACATTGATGTCCCAAAATTAGTAGTCAGTAACATTACAAATGGAATGTAATTTGCATTTATAAAATTAAATTACTTTTTTAATTAAATTTATTTTTTCAATTCTTACAATATATTTTAAATATTAATCTTATTAAAAAAATATTATCGAAAAAATACCTTAAAATACATCCGACTGTCAATTGTTGGTCATTATATATATTTGTTTATTTTATTTTTCTGATTTGAGGAATTAGAAGAATGTTTCCTAGGGCTATAAACGAAAAAAATGTTAAAAATATTTCGTTTCTAATATTACGAACCAACTGCAATCAATAGCTAACTGTAATATAAATAAAATTAATAATAAAAAAAAAAAGACTATTCGCCAAATTTGGTAACACTACACCGAGAATTAACTTCTGGCCTTCCGTTTGACCTGAAGAATGAAATATCCCGCAGCCGTTACATAATAAGTTGTTTCAGGTGACAAAAATAAAAAATAAAAACTTGATTTATTGTGTTAAACTTCTTAAGATATGTTCAGCTGGGTTAGTTATTGTTATATCTAACACGGCATTGTTTTAATTTATAAATATTGGTGGAATGAATTTTCTAAATCAAATACATTGAGTCTAACACAATGGAATAATTTCTATTACCATAATAATTCCTATATATAGGTTGGCAAGAAAGTATGCTCTGTTTTTACTGTGTATTTAAAAGGTAAAAACCGAAATTACTTTCTTCCAACCTAATATTTATTTATATATATAGTCAAATTTTATAAAGTAATTATTTTAAGATAAGATAGCAAGTAATTATAATACATTCGGAATTAAAATGTAGATTTATTTGATGGTTTTTAATATCACCCGCAATTAAGTCAATATTGAAGTTTTAGGGAAAATAGTTACTTACTAAAAGCTTATCTATACAAGGTTGGTAATTCATCATAATGCGCTTAGTCATAATTTAAAAACTTGTAATCCTATTTTATTGTATTCTAATTTTCCAATAAAAAAGTTAATTTCTATAGCCTGTAGATATCTGTAACAATATTTTTTTTTATCTTTGCGTATTTAGATGAATTTCAGAATAATGAAAAAAACATGAAACATTTAAATTTATTTCACAATTTTCAATTTCTAAACAAATGTGAACTAGATTGGATTTGTTTTTACCAACAGTATATTTGTCATTGGCTAATTTGAGGCACAGATATTATTAATCAAAATGAGTTCAAGATTAAATCTTTTCATGTTTTTTAAGTTATGAAAAAGCAGGAATAATAAAAATCTGTATAATTATATACAAGAAAAAGGAATACCGTAATTATCATAGAAAACGACAACACTAAACAAGTAATTCAAATAAGGTTTAATAAATAGCCAAATTATAATTCTTAATTTAAAATTAAATGAGCTTAAAGCGCTTAGAGCACGTGTTAGAACAAATGCAAGGACCGCGCCCTATTTGTTTGTTTTACGTGATAAATATAACTCGTAATTGTTTTTTAATTATTTACAATTTTGATAACAGATTTAAATAAGGTACACAATCCAGCTTTGGTATAAGAAAAAAAGTGAACAGTAAAAAAATATTTGTAAATAAATATTAGAAAAATATTTATTCACTAGTTTCTATTTTATTGCAAATTAGATCTTTTGTTAATAACGTTCTTACCTGGATGCATGGTCGCTATGCGCATAATTTTTTATTATCTCTATGACATTTATTGACAAAAACAATGTTTCAAAATTGCTTTAAATAAAATAGATGTTTTTAATAGATGATATATTAAAACATGCAAGCTTGTTTAGATCAACAAATGTTTTTAGGCATGAATATCAAAAAACGATAAGCAAAACTAATTTAATTATTGACTAAACGTTTAGTTACTACAAATGCACTTATAAAATAAAATATATATATATATATATATACTTATTGTGTTGTTGTTGTGACTAATCCTCAATGTCCTGCAGAACGGGACGGACATCCCATGAGTGATCTACTCATGGATGGAGGGAAAGGGGCAGCTTCTGTTGTGATGGAGCACCCGTAGGTAGAAATCTGACTTTTGCTCCGTGACGTTCTTACGGTCATATGAGATTGAGTGGATTCCGAACCACTACAAACATCCATGGCACCGCCGGGACTCGAACCTGAAACCTGTGGTACAGAGCGCCAGAGCGCTAGCCACTCGATCATTCAGGCCCCATATATATACTTATTAAACGTATGTAATATCATGCATCAAATTCTTCGTTTTTTTATTGTTATATTATTTATATTTTATTGTCTATATAAAAATGAAATAAGTATATTGATATATGTATGCATATATGTATGTATATATGCAATATACATGTTGTAGTGACTACTCCTCAGTGTTCGGCAGAGCAGGACCGACACCCCATGAGTAAAAGCATTAGACACCCCATTGGAGGGAAAGGGGGCAGCTTTTGTTGTGATGAAGCCTCCGTAGGTAGAAGTCTGATTTGGTTCTGTGCCCCTGAAGGAAGCAGTGCTTTTAGAGGATCTACCCTGCATTTGCGTATCGTATGGGAGAAAACCCAGTAAACTTCCACCAGGTAGTTTGACTAACGAAGCAAGATGCTGAACATCACAACCGCCATCTAGACTCCTCTTTTTCTAAACAATTGTCTACAAAAATATTGTAAACGGATTGAGCATCAGTCATACTGCTCACCACCAGCTACGAGTCGGGCAATATGTATGCATTTATGTTGAATAATTTTCGAGGTTTTTTTTTTTTGTTGTTGTTGTTGTTCAACTATCGTCCAGGTTATAATTAATACATGATGCCCGCAGCCTTCACAACTTAGTACATACCCGACATAGAATGTATTGCAGTCAAATAAAAAGACAATTTTTTCAAATATTAGTTTCTCGATTTACATAATTGTAAATTTACAGAAAAATTTAACAGATAAAAATTATTTTTAATGACGCAACAAAAGGAAAATTAATTTTTTCTTGAAAATATTATTTAAGTGAAAAACACAAAAATTGAACCGAAAAAAAGTTGGTGAAAATGTAACAGTTTATAAAATGAAAATTTTAAAGATATACAAAAAAATTTCAAAATGAAATTCATGCATCATTTAATCATCCCATTTAATAGTGTAAGTTTCAACTTCTATAAAAGATGCCGCGTAATTTGTTCTGCAGAAAGATTAAACTTGATTGAACTTGCAGAAAAAGTTTGAAAATAGAACTATTTAAATTTACATAAATAAACCTTTTTGAAATGATAAGGAATTTATTTAAATTTGTAACTTCAAACTTGCCATCAGCATCAACATAATGGAACGTAAAATATTTAGAAACGTCTTGAAAAATCTAGGCCGAGTACAGAGTAATTTTAAACCGGTCTGAGGTTTAAATGCAAATTATTTATTCCAAGAAACTAATTCTTCTTACTTTAAGACAATGAAGAAGTCTCATTTTGCTCGATTAAGAAAAAAATAAGTAATGCTGTAATTACCGAAATTCGCTAATAGTCTCTTTTACTTTCTCTCAAAATTAATAAAAATTTGTCGCATATTTAACTTGTTATGAATTAAATTTCCAAAACAATAGTTTTAACTCAATTTTTTAATCATTCAAATATCATAATTTATATCTATTACATAAAATGGGTAATTTTAAATGTTTTTCATGATTTTCAGTGGTTTAATTGGCCAAGTAGGTTCCACAGGTTTCGGGCTCGAGTCCCGGATGGATGGATAGTCATAGTGCCATGGATGTTTGTACTGGTTCGGAATCCACTTTAAACCGTAGGTCCTGGTCTAACATGATCGTAGAGCGTTGCGTCCGTAGCATATCTTCAAGTAACACGCGGCCCCTGGTAAAGCTAAGTGAGTAATATCGGTGCAGCCTTTGCTTATGGCATATAAAGATCACGGTCTATGTTATTATATTTACTTGCTTACGGCTACACATTTTAAACAAACTAACACAGTTACAGAAGCTTATATTTTATAAATTCTTATAAAACCAAGTACTATATTTAGATTAAAAAAATACAAAATAAAACAAAAATTCTGTAATTTAGTTTTAAAGCTTGTTAAAACACATCTTATAAAATAAAAGTTTTTCATTTTCTTAATTTTTTTTAATTTTTTATTTTTAATTACAATTTTTATTCTTTATTTTTTTCCTTCCAATTTTTGTAAAATATAAAAATTTTTATCAAAACCTTTGAGGAAAACGAAAACCAGAAATTTAGTATGAAAGAATTTTTTTTTTTATACAGAGTGAGTTATCAAGTTTTTTTTTACTTTTACACAATTTTATTATATATATATTATCGAACCCAAACCAGCGGAATGTACTTGTAATGAAAGTATATAGAAATAGCGTTAGCTGGTAAAATACAGTTGTAACAGATTGAAAGACCAGGTGTAACCAATTTATATAATGCACTTCATCGAAACTTGATTTGAAAGGAAGATTTCCCGTTCCTTTCCTTGCTCATTATGATGCTATAATTTCTACTCCCTTATTGAATGGAGAAGTTGTCGTCCCTCCACACCCTTCCTGGCAGCGGAAGTGAAACAGGCGAATCGCAACAGAAAAAACGATAATAAAAATAATTTGGAGAGTCGTGGGAACAGCCCAATTATCCCAGATGATAGATATCTGATACCTTTGGATGGTAAAATAGTTATTCTTACTCAGCGTTTTGTTCGTCCTGGGTATTAGGTTCGCCTTTTGTTGACAGTTCCTATTTGTCAGAACCCGCCATTCTTTTGTTCTGCGTAAGACATGGTTATAAAGAAATCGAATGTCTAGATAAGATCGAAAAGAGAATAATAAAATGCGATTCTTCAATTGTCTTCGTGAACGATAGAGATGATTATTTGGAAGTGAAACTATCGATTTATGAAATTCTTATTATTTCTATCTGTTACAGAATACATTTTTTTACATGTTTCAGTAAAGAAAGTTGTACTTATTATGTGTCACAAAACAACGAATTAATTATGCATATTAATAACTTTGTTATTAATTTTATGTTCTCAAAATAAAGGCAATTACATGGCTTGACTTTCTTTGAAATGTATGCTCGCTGACGTTGCTTTATCTCTATTTATCCAAATGTTTTTCTTTTCTTTTTAATTTAACAGAATTACATATCATGAAACTCTCAGAAAAAAAAATTATGTTTCAAGTTGAACAAAAAAACAAGTGATGACATCGTATTGACCTGTCACATTTCAATTCAGCTACATAATGTTTGCTGAGGTAATAAAAATAATGAAGTAATAGTTTTTTTCGAATTGTATTCGTGTGAAACATCCAATCAACACAAAATAGAACTTTTTTTTTAGAATAAATATATTTAAAATTACATCCGTGAAGGAAAAGAAAGTTGATATGGATCGTTTTAAATTAACATTTATTTTCAAAATGTATTAGAAATATTTCAGGATTATTCGAAAGTTTTATTTCACAGTCAATTTCCCATAACTGTAACCAAGCAAATGGAATCTTATTGTTATCTTTGCAATATGTATTTAAGTATTTTAATTAGCACGTTACGATACAAAAACTTTGAAAAATCCATTTCATAACATTTTTAAAGCGAATTTTTTCATTTTTACGTTGTAATTAAAATATAATTAAAACGTATATTAAAGATTTAGAACAGCACTGTATCAATTTTAATATTTTAACCTATCTTATACAATGAATTTGTAAATTATAACATTTACATCTTAATCTAATTTAATTAATTTTCGTGCACATACTAATCACAGATACCGAACAGTGATTGATCAGTGCAAAAAGAATAAAGTAACATTCTTTCAGTTTTAATAGAAAAAAATGTATACACAGAAACAAAAACCGATGTCCGAGCAAAAAAAAATAAAAAGTTTATAATTTCACAATATAGAATGTTATTTTGTACCAAAAATTAAAATTAAATTATCTTCCCTTCTACTTTAAACTACATCTTCATATTTTATATTATTAAATATCAATAAATTTCGTTACATTTAATAATTTAAATGCTTATGAATAAGTGTTATTTTTATTTTTACTATGATTTATTTGACAACATAACTAAAACCTTCAGTTAATTCATAGAAAAATAGCACGAGCTATCTCACTTGTTGCTTCTCACAAAGGACAAGGTCATTTCATTCAAGCGTCATTTTTAACTTACTGCCAATGATCCAATCCTAAAAAGGATATCCTTCTTCACTAATTCGCAAATTACATTACTTCATTGACCAACGAACAACAAATAAATGTTTGCTGTAAAATATTATTGGTGATTAATCTGGCAATATTAGATGCACCCATAAAATAAAAATGCATCTTAAATGCATTAAATAAATTAATGGTTCGTTTCAAACGAAAAATAAAATTGTGTGTTATTTTTTACTCAACAATGCAATTATCTAAAATTTAAAGGATGATTAAACTAACAGTAATGCATAGTAGAAATAAAGCAGTTAACAGTACAAATGAAGTCTAAAGGTCAAATTTATATATGCCATAAATATGTGATCAAATCTTTCAGTTTTAGTAATAATAAAATCGTAATTTGCAAATATATTGTTTTTATTTTTTAGCTGATTAAATTTATTATTTTGAATACTGTTTTGATAGCAAATCTTATGGCTTTATTGTAAAATCACTGAAGAGCATAAGTCTCAAAGTCAAGTTTGTGAAAACAATGATGAGAAATGAACATTTCAAAAATTCATCATGCTTCACTTTGAAACAAAATATATAAGATTTATTATTGCAAATGTATAAAATGCACGAGCTATTTTTTAATATTTCAAAGTAGCAAAATTGAATAGCAATTTATTCACGTAAAACGCTGAAAAAAGCTAGGTAGTAGATAAATATAGATAAAAGCATTAAAATTTATTATTTGTTAATTTAAATCTGTTACATTAGATCTTCATACACGACTAGACTGATGCTCTAATTATACCTGTCAGCTTATTTCTATTAATCAAGCTTGCCTTTAAAATTATCCATATTAATTTTCTACTCCCAAACCTGATTTTATCAAACATTATTGGTTTATTTTTATTGATTTATTTTATCGTGCAAAGGAAAAATATTTTAATAATATTTATTTATTAAATAAATCTTGAGCATTCAATCTGAAACATTTTTTCCATCGTTTAAAGCATTCGCACAAGATCATGAAAATATAATCTTTTAAGCAGAGTTTTTATGGTAACCAGAGATATAAAAAAATTGTATTTTATATACGATACGCAGAAGAAACAGAAAATATTTTAAGTTTAATTATCATTCTTACAAATTTATGTTGTTGCACAATTATAGTAAATTCCTACCACTCGTTGTAAAAAAATAAAAATACATGGGTAAATCCGTTTATAAGACGTGTATGTAATTCCTTTAATGATAATAAATTTTAGTTTGAATTTTTATTGATTACATCTCGCTAAAGATGCCTTTTTATGCAGATATTATTATTGAATTCAGTACAAATTTAAAAAATGCATTATTTGCTTTAAGAAAGGTAAAGGAAGATATTATTACAAAAGAAATACTCGTGTAAAACGAAGTTGTTTCAAAATTTACAGCTGAAAAAATAATAAAGTAATTCTTGAGTTAAACTACTTCCAAATTGTTGTCAGAAAGAATTAAGAAGATTTCTCGAAAATGTCCTAAATGTTAATAATTTAAAAATGTATTTTTATAAAAATACAATTTCCCATACAAGCTAATAAATTTGCATTGCTATGATGCATAACAAATTAATTGCACTTTTAAACCATAAATATCTTATATTATACAATAAAATTAAGATTAATTTTAGAACTTTGCAGTTTTTTAAGCGAAAATTGAACTTCTTTCAATAAAAAATACATTAAAAATAATTTTGCAGAATATGACCAATATTTAATTTACATCTGAATAAAGTATATGCAAATAAGTATGATAAAATTTAACCTTACCTTTTATTTATCTTTTTATCAAGCAAAATTCCACAATAAGAAACAGGCCTCAACAGAAAAAAAAAATTATAGTCGTAATATTTATCACTGAGGATTGTATCTAGCAGAAAATCCTCGAATAAACTCACAGCATCCAAGCACTTTAACCAGTCAAAACAAAAGCAACAATTTGTCACAGACGATCAGAAACGACTGATGTAAAAAACAAGGCAGCACCACGCAGTTATCTCTCCAAACTAATAATAACAATAATAAAAAAAATGATTCACTTTGCTGGCTTTCAAGATTGCCAGCACATAATATTCAGGCTTCTCGATATCGTAACCATGGTGACACGGATAAGCAGGCAGCTTTGAATAAAATAAAATAAAATGAAACCTTCTCTGCTCTGTCGTACGACTTCAGTGGAAGGAAGGAAGAAAGAAGACAGTATCACGGAAGCACACTATGTTGACGAATGGCTTAACATGAATGCAGGTGACTCTATGCTGTGATCCGCGCTCATCGTTTCCCAGGTGGTCAATGATAGGGTTACAGCAACAGCGAGATGTGTTCCGTAAGAGTTGGTCTGTTCACGGCGCGGTTTTTTCACGCAAGGGTGAAGATGAAAAATCGCCAAATGCGCTGTCATTAGCTCTCAGCATTTTAAACGGGGAATATTTGTTAGAGATTTGTTTTTGATAGTTCAAATCTCCTTTTTGCTTTGCGGATAATGTTTAAAACGTTTTAACAGATAAAAAAAAAATCATTAGAATCACAAAAAAATTCTACTTAAATCTCAATAATATTACTCAGTAATTTTTGCGTCTTTTTTATTTTATTTTTGGAGTATTATACGTTTATTGATGAATAGTGATGTTTTATTTATTCAGTTTTTTTTTTTTTTTTTTTTTTTTTTAGGTTATTTACATTAAAGTTACTCATTTTTTTTGTTATTATTTATGCACAATTTACGTAAAATTTACAATTCAGTAATTTGTGCATAATTTTTATTTTATTTCTGGAGTATTATTATACGTTTACTGATAAATAGTGATATTTTTTTTATTCAGTTTTTTTTTTTTTTGTGGGGAGGGGGATATTTATATAAAAGTTATTCATTTTTTGTTGTTATTTATGCACAATTTTCGTTAAATTTACAATATTCGGTTATTATTTTTACACAATTTTTGCTTATTATTTACATTTTTTGGATATTTACACTAAATTACTCACTCATTAATATTATTATGCTCTATGTGTAAAATGTTTACTTAGTTTTAATTTAGGATTCTAAGTATAGAAAAATAATAAAATAATGCATTTGAAGTGTTAATTTAAATAAAGAATTATAGATTAAAACATTTTTTTTTTTTTTTTTGCTGTAATGCAGCGGGCACTGCCAAACCAATACAAACATCTGTGGTACCGACCGCTAGCCACTCGGCCATTCAGGCCCTTGCGGATTAAAATATAAATTGAACAAATTTAGAACAGTTTTGATAAATCTTTTGATCCTTTCTTAAAATATTTTCAAATGAATCCAATATTCTTTTATTTTAATCTTTTATTGCATTTTATTGTATTTTTAAAGACTTAAAAGAGTGAAGTTCCTGGCAAAATGTACTGAAACCTTAATAAAAGTGTAAACATCAAGACTGATGGTAATTGTTCAAAATATTTTCAATAAAATTATTATGCCTTTTGTTATTCTTTATCATATCTTTTTTTAAAATTATGTTATCAAAAATTTCTGTTATCCTATTGAGTGAAATATATAATCCATATCAAATAGTAAACTTTAAAATAACAAAAGTCTTCTATAAGTTCACATATGCTCGTTTGAGATCTAATAATTAAAGCAAAATATACTGAGAATATGAGCTTACTTGAAAAATAAAGTCACCAAAACTATTTCTGCTATGGTTAAATGAAATATTTGTAAAAAACGAAAAAAAAAATTTGACATTCTAGATGAAACTGTTTAGTTTAAACAGCTAATAGCATTGAGAAACCTATAATTACTATGTTTATTTCCTTTTGTTTATCTTAAAGAAAGCATTGAAATGAATACAATAGTACATTGTTATTTTTAATTCAGAAGCTGTAAATCATCTTTAAATAACCATAAAATAACTTAAGACGTTTAATGTTAACACACTTTAAAAAGAAAATATTGCTCAGTGTCTTTGGTTGTGACAAAGCACAATCATCTTTTGAGATATAGAAAATCTGTTAGTTCGTAAGTATCTCAAATTTCATTAAATAAACATAATATTTTTTTTGTATTCTAAACTGATTTTTTACATGCATTCTATTTCGAATTAATTTATTTGGCAAAAAAAAAAAAAAAATTATTTTCATGACTGTTATACTTGTATTTAAAGAAGAAAAATAATTCTTTATTAATTTTGTATATTCTCACTAATTTTTAATATTATCAGTTGTGTCCATAACATTATGTATTTTACGTATATATTTGACAATGATAGCATTTCACTCGATCAGTGGGAATCAAACTTGTGTGTCAATTGGTATGCTACCACGGGACTACTAATCGTACTCAATATATCACTAGTGGCCTGATGACCATTTGGCTAGCGCTCTTGCCTTTGATACCACAAGCTTCACGTTCGAATCCTGGAGGTGGCATGGATGTTTGTTAATGGTTAGGAATCCACGTTAAACAATAGGTCCCGATCTTATTAGCCTAATGTGGGCACAAAATGACTGTAGAGCGACAAGTCAAACCAATATATTACTGAGACTGCAATGGCATGTAAAAGAGTTAACAAAAATAAAATGCTTGTTTTAATAGCATTGATAAATCCCTAGCAACAATAAGAATTTTTGTGGTACATCAGTGAACCTCTTTATCTATTTCTATTAGCCATGAACCTCTATGGGATAAATGAAGGGTGGGCCATATTTTTCGGAAGGACTTTTAAGGATAACTGCTCCGCATTTGTTATTTCGTTCTATGGGCAAAAAATTCAGCAGATAGTCTGACTGTCAATGCGCGACGCTTATGCACGTTGTCATACTCGCCATCTAGTCTCCGCTTTTCTGAAAGCGATGAATACGAATTTGAAGCATTTCATTATTTTCTTCGTATCTTACCATCATATATATTTATATTCATGATTAAATTAAAAACTCCTCATTTAATAAGTAAAATAATCGCAATTTCTGTAATGCCTTAATAATGACTAATAAAAATGTACGAAGCATAGGAGAGCACAGGTTAGAATACACTATAAGCGCTATTTGCATTCACTTGAATTTATGAACGAACATAAATTCTAATTTTATTAGTTAGTTGGACGGGTAGCATTGACGAAAAAAAACATTTTATATCACGACTAAGCATTAATTTAATCTTCCATTTTATTTTATTTATTTATTTTTTTATTATAATACAAAGTGCACCGAGGTATACAAAGAGCATTTATGATAAGTGTTCATGTAGCAGTACTACTTCATTGTTGACATCTCTTAGATATGGATTGACGGCAAATCAAAATATTTTCTCCGCTTAAGTTGTTTTATCTCCCGTATCAAGAATCAATATTCAGGTGAATTTTGCATAACTAAAGCAGGCCGTAGCACGCACACACACACACAAAAAAAAGATAACACACTTTCACACGAGTATACATATATATGCGCGTGTTCTGTTAAAAAATAAATGATATAATATACATTAACTTAATTAGAATTTTCGTAATTGGTTTCATTTTTGTAGTAACAAGACTCAAAAGTGATGAAAATGTTAAAAAATGTTAATAACATTAATACAAACTAATTAAATGAATGTTTGTTCGCAAATATGAGTTGACTCAAACAGAAAATATATATTTTAGCAAAAATCAGTATTAATCTATTTTAGTAAGAAGAATTTGAAAATGCAAATTAGGTACTACGAAGCCCAACTCGTGGCTCAGTGGCAACGTGCTACGATGGTGAACGTTAGGGCTGAGGTTCCATCCGCTGGGAGCTTTGAGTTACAAAAATTGAGAGACTCGATGGCATTTGTGATGTTCAGCATCTTGTCTCGTTAGTCGGACTGCTTGGTGAGAATTTTCCGTTTTTTTTTTTTCTCATGCTATAAGCAAATGCGGGGTAGCTCCTCCCGGAAGGCACTGCCATCCTTCTTCAGCGACACGGAGCCGAGTCAGATTTCTACCTACTGGTGACAACAGAAACTGCCCCTTTCCCTCCATCCATGAGTAGATTATTCATGGAATGTCCGTCCCGCATTGCAGGACTCTGAGGATTTGACACAACAACAACATGTACTACGTTTAGGCAATCATGTTATTGAGTGATGATCTAGCCAGCAATAGTCTTTTCTAACGCAACAAAATTGCGTAACTCCTTCATTCCGTTAATCATTTGTTATTTTTTTTTAAAGAATACTTGCTAATGAAAATTTCATCATGCTTTTTTTTAAATTGTGAACTTATTTTACATGATTCAATGGAATTCTTTTAAAATACAAAGGATATTATTAATACTATACACAAATAATTAATTAATTATTAAATTCATTATTATTAATTACTTAAAATTAATTATTAACAATTACTTGCAATTAAAATTACAGAAATTTTAAATTCTTTTTTTTTTCTTTTTGTTTATAAATATTTTTGAAATCTATGAGTTATTAAATTAAGTATGTTATTTGTAACATATATATTTCCCATTTTATCTATATAAAGATTTTTTAATTTGTTCAAAATTTGATTTGTTTGACGAATATGACATTTTTAAGGATAAGAAAAAACTAATTTTTAATATATATAAACATTTCTTTTAAACTTTATTACACTACATAACTAATTTTCCTTTGAAAACATGTTAAATAAACAAGTTAATATTTCAAATGCGCCACAAAAGGCGACACGTTGCATAAAATAATTAAACTTGCAAAAATAAACATTCCCCACATAAAATTAGATACTAAATATTATGTTTTCGTGCAACATTACTCTGCTTTTTAATTAACCTTGAATAAGGAAGGTAGTTTTCATACTTCTGATGCTGACTAATAAGAATATAAATTGAGAATCAACAATAGCAAACAATAATTATAAAGCAATGAATTAAAAATAAAAATATAATTATATTGAATCAATGGATTTAGTTATACGACAAACAAGTCGTTAAAAATTTTGCAATCTTGGACAACTGTCCCAATAATAAGAATAAAATGCAAACCGTTAATTTTAAAACATAACAATAGTAATAAATAACTTTTATGCCATTTTCAAGTAATTGAAACTTTAGTTCTCTTTATTGTAATTGTATGTCTAGGGCGTTTTACTTCTTTCTAATTTAATCGAATCTTTTGAGATGGCAAATATACAACAGTTTCAATGGCGAATACACAACAGTTTACGCAAGAAATTAATTGTAAAGTTCTGTATAATAACATGCATTATCAATTTGAACACCATATTTAATGTTGTAATGCATATTTGCATGGATAGACCACACATTGTAAAAAGTTAAAAATAAAATAAACCATGATAAACTATGTTTATACACGTTATTCGTGAATTTTGTTAGTTATATACGTATGCATTTTTTATAGTATAGTTATATACCTATGTATTTCTTATAATTCATTAAGTAATTCAATTCGATTATGTAATATAATTTCAGAAATACAAAAATGAAAATTTCTATCAATAGAAGAGTACGTTGACAATTTAAACAAGGATACATTTTCTCAAATAATAATGACAAATGTTCTCAAATATTAAAATCGCCATTCAAAATAGGTTTTTCTCTTGAAAAAATTAAATATTTTTTATAACATTTTTTTACTAATGCTAATGCTTGCTAAACATACAGAGTTAAACATACATAGTAAAGTTTGACAAAATGGTGAAATGTAATTTATTTAATTGTTTGTGATTGTTTAATCCCAATACTATTTTTTAATTATTATTTTTCTTTATTTTATTTCTCTGATTTGAGGAATTAGAAAAATGTTTCTTCAATAAACAAAAAAATTTTCAAAAACACTTCGTTTTTAATATTACGAACCAACTGTTATCAATAGCCAATTGTAATCTAAATAAAATTTATAAAAAAACAAGAGTATTCTCCAAATTTGTCGAAAAAACATTTACATTAAAAATTAAAATTTTTTTAAATAATTTTTTTATCAATGATAAAATAAACATACAGATTTAAGAATATAGTAAAGTTTGACAAAATAGTAAAATTTAATTTATTTAATTGCTTGCGATTTTTTAATCTCACTATTTTTTTAATTATTATTTCTCTCTATTTTGTTTTTCTGATTTGAGGTATTTAAAGAATGTTTCTTAAGGCTATAAACGAAAAAAATTCCCAAAACATTTCGTTTCTAATATTACCAACCAACTGTAATCAATAGCGAACTGTAATATAAATAAAATATATAAAATACAAAAGTAGTCGCCAAATTTGGCGAAAATAAAACATTAATTAAAAATTAAATATTTTTAAAATCATTTTTTTTACTAATTCTAAAATAGACATACAGATTTAAGAATACAGTAAAGTTTGACAAAATTTATTTTATTTAATTGTTTATAATTTTTTAATCACACTGTTATTTTTAAATATTATTTCTCTCTATTTTATTTTTCTGATTTGAGGAATTAGAAGAATGTTTCTTAAGGCTATAAACGAAAAAAATGTTAAAAATACTTCGTTTCTAATATTACGGGTCAACTGTAACCAATAGCTAACTGTAAACTAAATAAAATTTATAAAAAAAGAAGAGTATTCGCCAAATTTGGTAACACTACACTGGGAATTAACTTCTGGCCTTCCGTTTGCCCCAAAGAATAAAATACCCTGCAGCTGTTAGATAATACGTTGTTTCAGGTGACAAAAATAAAAAATAAAAACTTGATTTATTGTGTTAAAACTCATAAGAGTTTTTCAGCTGGGTTAGTTATTGTTATATCTAACGATTTTGTTTTAATTTATAAATATTGGCGGATGAATTTCCGAAATCAAATACGTTGAGTCATACACAATGGAATAATTTCGCAGAAAAATCTTTTATTCCAAAAACTTTCGATGATAAACGTTTTTAAATAAATTCTGGGCAATTTACTATATCCTATTAATCAATTTATTATTCAGGAATTAAAATATAAAAATATCCTTTTATTGATTAATTGTAAAACAGTTAAGTAAAGCCCATTTATTTTAAAGGAATTAGGAGTTTGAAGCAGCTTTGCTTACGTTCTGGAGTTTTAAACTTGGATCTCCGTTCGAAATAAGACAGAATAATAACCGAGTTTCTGAGTTTGCATTCGAAAAGGTCTCGGTAAATCTGTTGGCTGGGAAGATCTTCGATTTCGAAGAGAAGAATGCTGATTACCAAATGACCAGTGTGCTTCTGGTGGTGTTCGTGTCAAAATGCGAGCTACCAAAATTTATTATTGTGAGGCAGACTTTTCTCCATAGTGCCCATTGAATAATGGTGAGCATGATATAATGAGACCATGATACATTATCTTGAATAATGTTGAGCATTATGCATTATCTGATCTATCAGTTCTGATCCTACGAACAACTAGACAACGATTTCACTATGTTCTCTAACATCCAATATATATATTCCTTCTTGTCTTCTAACATAATATGGAATTTTAAAATCCTTCATCCTCTCTTGACAATTTTACATGCAATGGCATATAAATATAATTTCCAACTTATAGAAGAGATGACAAATTGTCAATTTCATATTTATAGAAAAAATGAACCATTAATTACACCAATATAGCATTACCCTCTCTAAATGAACCTATTAGAGGAATTATCTGCACCCATTTCATTTAATAATAATATTTTGTTATTTTAACGCATCATAATATTCGTGCACCATAGTACAATATCATATTTAAGACCATTATTTTTTTTTCTGTACTGCATACTTTTTATCATGTTTACTTTTGTTAGTTATATAGTATCATACCATATTATTTATCTATCTTAAATTATAATATGTTCATTATTAGAAATTTTAATTTTAAATCTTTTATATTGGTATTATTACTCTCATTTTTTAACTACTAAAGTGTTATATAGCCTGCCAGCATGGTAAAAGAATAAAGTAATGTAAATGTAAGAATAGTTAAAAGTAAAGTAATATAAAACAAAGCAAAAATAAAGTAAAAGAAATAAAAGTAAACTAAAGTATGTTAACGTAAAGTAACGGAACGAAAAGTAAAGTAAAATAACGTGACGTAAGTAAAGAAACTTCAAATGATTTCAAGAGGTGCCCTTTGTAGTAGCATCAAGTCTTAAACTTCTTGAACATTCATCCTTGCTACATTTAATGTTTCTTTACTACTTTATATTACTTTACTTCCCACTTGAGCAACAAAGCAGCCCCATATCAGCAACAAAAGTAGCAAAATAGTAGTATTTTGCTACTTTTGTTGCTGATATAAATAATTCTATCTGATCGTAGAAACAAATAGTTTATTTCTGATACATTTACCTTTCAATTATGAAGTTGGTAACTTCTGATGATAACTCTTTTTATTTCGTTTCGCATGATCTTAAAAAAATAAAACATTTTTGAAAGACTTTTTAGAGAAACTAGCTTGTCTTCTTCAAGAAAAATACCAGGCGCATCAAAGTCTTACGAAGAATCTATTAACTAAAATCACTCAATTTCTAATGGCATTAGTCAAGACACGACTTGTGCCAAATTTGTTAATCATTAATACTTTGCTTTTAGAATCAAATTCAATTCCTTCTTTTAATTATTCGCTGTAATGTTGGAATATATAACTCAAACTGTTTCGAAAAATTTAATGCCCTTCTTTACATAGGGTTTCATTAATTTAAATATTTATGTGATACTTTGACCGCACCTAGATCATGCATTCTACTCGTCTAGTTTAGAATACTGCATTGTATTTCTGAAGCGATGAAATTGAATAATAAAATCTGAACGTGCTCAACCTATTTTTTAAAAAAGAAAGATTGACCATTATGAGGAATTTTAAAAAGAAAGCAAAACCACTGAATAAGAAAACGTTAGGTATTTGAATTGAATAGCAGTGTGAAAGTTTTTAACAATCGGAAAAGAAAGTCGAGGTTCATTGTCCCAAGCCAGGGAGCACTGGTTAAGAATTCCAAAAAAACTTTGTATTAAACATTTGATTGAACATTCTTCTGCTCAAAAACAGGTCACGAAATTCAAATCGGCACCATTTTCTTCTCATCTCAAATCACGTTGTTGTGCAAGAGGCCAAAGTTTATACGCTACTAGATGAACCCCTATTGTTCCTGAATTTTATACTGATTTTTGGAATAACAAGAAATAGAGCTGGTATTAAAAAATGAAATTTCGTTAATAAATACAGAATCTGTTTTTAATAACGAATAATAAATGGCTTAAAAATATTATCATAAGTCACTTAATATAAGAATGGCGTTAATATAAAATTGTGTTTGTTATTTTTATAATGAAATAAGAAATTAAATAGGTTAATCTGTAAAAAAAAGTTTGTATTACGTAATTATATTTTTGTTTCGTTTGGTAATTATAATAATTTTTAAATTATAGAAAATATTTTATCGATCTGCTTAAACAGTTTTAAAATTTATAATTAAAAAAAAAGAAAACAATTTTTAAATTTCCAAATTTAGATTTAAATAGGATGTAAATAGATGGTAAAATGTTTACTGTATTTCTATATTCGATTATTAACTATCGATTGTATTTTTAAAGTATGTTTTTTAAGTTTTTACAATCATAAGAAAACCAATTATTAACTATCGATTGTATTTTAAAGTAGATTTAAGTTTTAAGTATGTTTAATGTTATGTTAACGTTATGTTTAATGTTAAGTTTTTAGTATATTTTAAAGTATGTTTATATTTTTACAATCATAACAAAACCAATTATTAATTATCGATTGTAATTTTAAAGTACGATTTTTAAGTTTTTTACAATCACAACAAAACCAATTATTAACTATCGATATTATTTTTAAAGTATGATCTTAGGAACTATGCGTGAAAGTGAATAGAGCAATAAAAATAAGGATCATTGCGCAAACACATTTTTTTATAGGTTAATCGAAATAAAACGTCTGTTATTTACACAGCTCAGGAAGTACTGAAGTGCACACACAGTGACATTCCGTGTTTGGAATTACAACCGTTCACCCTATGTTACTTGTTTCCTTTATAAACCCCCTTCCGGTCAAATCATACCTCATTGTTTTTATGTTCTCATTTCTCCCCACTCATGCATTATTCTGATCATTCACCAGCACAATTGCAGTGGCGGAATCGAAAATTGTTGTCGTTGTTGAAATTTCAAACGAAGTGTTGTCATCGTGTCTTGTAAATGCACCTAAAGGTCGATAATGCCACCATTCACATAATTTATTCCGAAGACAATGCTTGTACTATTTGTTCCAGATTGTAAGAAATAGTTTTCATAAATAGTCATCGTCATTTGTACATTTTGAAGCAACGTTCCTTGAAGAAGAGATGTTGTACATCATTTGTTTTTTATATGTTTATTGTAATTAGTATTAATGGAAATATTGTTAAATAGGTCATTTATTGTATACTTTAATTTTAATGAATTTTATTTGCTGCTTTCATTACTATATTTCATGTTTATATTTTTTTGCACATTTTCTTACGACTGGATTGACTTAAAACTTTCCTGCTTCCTTTCAAAATATAATTAAATTTTATTTCTTTTTAACTGTAAAAAAATATATTAAAAAAATAATATTTATTAAATATAAATAAAATTATTATTAAATAAAATAAAATTATTAAATGAAATATTGTATAAAATTATTATAAAAAATTATTGTTAAATAATGTAAATTTATTGAAAATTTTTTTTTAAAGTTATTATAAAAGTTATTAAATAAAATATTATATAAATAATATTATATATTTTAAATATTAAAAAAATTATTGTTAAAAATGTGAATTTATTAAAAAAATTATTAATTAATTATTAATTATAATTTAATTTTATGTAAATTAAAAAAAATAGTAATAAAACTTTTTCGCTTTTCTATAAAATCTAGATGATTAAATAAAAAAAAAAGGTAAAAATTTAGTGGTAATTTTAACACTTTTAAAGAAGTGAATATAAAATTGTAAATTTATTTGATATATATTTCAAAAGACATTTTTTTTTTTAAATTGCGGAATAAGCAAAGGTATACATTTTATATAGAAATTATTTTTACGAAGCTCTATGATATATGCTTCACTTTCTATGACAGAACTTAATGATATGAATTTTATAGTTCATAATTATATTACATTACCTTTCAATTCCATAAATTTTACAATAAATTCCACAATTTTAAACTTTTAAACTTTTATAATTTGTAGTTTATTAAATTGTATTATTTTAAGGAGAATTATTCATAAATAAACAACACAAATATAATTTATTTTTGTCAAAAAATATAAATTATAAATTTATAATGAAGCTTAAAAAATGATCACAGCTGATAAATTGTTATTCTTACGATCAAAAATGACTCACCAATAAGAATAGAACAAGCATTAACAAATATATAAAAAATATGGTATTTCTGTTTAATGTCACATTCATAACATTAAATATTTTCTTATGTTTCTTTTTTTGTTAAGAGAAAGTAATATTTTACGATTGTTGCAATTGTGTCATTTCGAACAAGTTTGCTGTGATACACAGATTTGTCCTAACACCTGGAACATCTGCTGTCGAATAAGTAAACTTTAAGAGCTCTATTACAGTGTTAATAAAGAATTACATTGTTATTTTTGGAACCATTTCTAAATGTAGTCTTTGAAGGAACACAAAAACATTATTGGTTAGTTATAGCTTGATGCAAGCATATTCTACTATATTGTTTTCTTTCTTTAGTAAGTGCTTCTAAATTGAATCTTATTGTGCAGCTTAGACACCATGGCTATTTTCTAATCAATCGCGTATAAATGTCTTCCTAAAAGAATCTCAATCTTAATAAGAGGACTACATAATGACCTATTCAAGCGAGTTTATTGACCTATCAGTCACAGGTTACATGGTGGAAATAAAAAGTTTAAAAGGCTTGGTTACTTTTTTTCCCCTTCCCTACCGTCATAAACAGGTTTGCCACTGCATAAACTTTATGTTAAATTACACCCAACCCGTATTTTTCCTTTGTTTTATTAATAATTCTGTTTTTCTAATTCTGGTTCATTTGTTCCCAATGACCCAACGTTAGTTCTGAGATTTTTATTAGTTTTTCTTTTTTTAGCGATGCAGTTCTTTGTTGAATATTGATAGCATTAAAGCGGTACAAAGATTCATATAATGGGAGAAACGATAAGCCGTTTGCGATTTAAAGAGGATTGGTTGAAGTTTAGACAAGTCTAGATTGAGGCAAATTGTAATACTGAAAAATTGATGACTCCAACAGATAAGCATATCAGACAAATTTCTTTATTGATAAGGAAATATTTTCTTGGAATTTTTTTAAAAAGCTTTTTAATGTGACTAAACTACAGGAAACAAAATCTAAACTTTAGGTTTTATTATGCTTTAGTATTACAAATGCTATCAGAATATAAGATATAGATATAATAAGAAAATTAAAATATTAAACCTAAAATTCAAGTCATTTAACCTAAATAGTTTACGGCATCATTATATTTATTGATTATTCTGCTAAGAATGCGGAATCATCTTTTGCTCTTCAAGCTGCAAGTTTGATTCAGCAATCAATTACAATAATGCAAATAACCTTTTTTCAGAAAAAAAAAGGAAAGAAAAAGAAAGGAAAGATTATATGTACGTGAAAAAGAAATTTTTTATAAGTCCAAATACTGTTAACATAGTTTATTTCGTAAAAAAATTTAGCAGTTAATTGTATTAAACAGAGAATGATTTCAGAGATCATATGAGATTTTAAAATATTCTTTGTTACTTGTGAACTTTATGTTCTCTTTCTGATAATATGGAAATTTCACCTTTTTATATCGTGGTAACACGTATACTTTAAGCATCATCAAATATTAATGCAAACATTCATTTTCGAGATAATGTAATTTCTTTTACAGTTTGCAGTTTAACATATTTCAGTGAAGTTTAAAAAAAATAAACTTCAAAAAATTAATAAATAAAACAAAGGCACACGTGTTATACAGTTAAAGGAAAAAACATAGGAAATATTTTCATATAATCACATTATATGTATTTGCAATTTACATCAATTGCTTTCGAGTTTTTCTTTTTAAATTTTTTATGCTATTTTTTTTTTCTCATTTATTACTTTTAGACATTTTGGGATATCAAATGGAATGCTAATAAATTACTGCGATAATAACTGAAAATTAACTAATTAATTTTTTTTTCTTTATTTTAAGGAATAAAAATTGTAAGGATTGAAGTTCTTTAAACATAAATTTCATCGTCCGTCTTTTACCGCAGCCACATAAACTACATGAAATTAAACGAATTCCATAACATTTAATGTTTAGAACAAAAAAGTTTTAAATCGTCTGACTATATATGACCCATCAGCAAATATTTTACAACAATAGCTATTTTTACGATTAACTTTGTAAAGATTCACGTTTCTTTCTCCATTATTATGCCCGCATTCTTTTCTGATTTATTGCAGACGGAATATTCCAAGGTTTCCTGGCTGTAAAGCTGCGACACGTTTTCCATTTGGGATTTTTAGAAGCACCGCTGGTACCATCCCACGATTCGAAATGAATGAATAATGAATCTAATAATCAAACTGGTTATTAGCGTACTCGATCTTCAGTTCTTTATTCCTTTTTTATTTATTTATAAAACATGATCTTGATTACCTTGACCGAAATACCTTTTTTCACCTGTTTACTTGTTGTGCCATGCACAGAAACCAAATACATACTTTATCTTTCCTTTTTCATTAACAATGAAGATATTTGTGGGTAATGTGACTTAGACGTAACATGTTGCCAGTTTTGTTACCGTAAATTAGGTTGTTAGAAGTAAATTATAGCTTTAAAAAGACAAATTACATCAAAAAAGGGTTTTGCCGAACTGTAATGATTTTGTTAGTTTATGAAAATAGTTTATTTACAAAAAACCAATTGCAATTATTATCGTTTGTGTATATTAAAATTTAAAATATATTTGCTGATAGGTCATAGTCAGACGATTTTATATTTTTTTTGGTTCTAAGCTTTAAATGTTATGGAATTCGTTTAATCTTATATAGATTAAATACTATATGTAGCTGCTGTCAAAGATGGAGATTAAAATTTTTGAGTAAGTAGTATTCGAGTTCGTAAACCTATATAATAAATTAAGAATTTTGTTTATTTTAAGATAAATTTTTAAATTTAAAAATAATAAACAATTTTTTTGATTTGATTGAAGATAATTACAGTTGCTAATGAAAGATTGAATTGAAATTTTCAATTTTTATTTAAAAATAATGTGTCGCAATCATTTTATACGAAAGAAATATAGATAATAATTGAGATAAAATATGCTTCTCATAAATGTATTATATAATAAGAATATTTGTATAACTGGTTACATTTGCATAGTTAAATAATTTTTATAATAAATACTTAACATCGTAATATATTTTAAAAAGTAACAGAGAGAGATGTAACATCTCTTTGTATTATTTATATCTTTTGCATATGAATTTGAATATTGAATATACGAATTTGAATATTATTCTTAAAATAACGATTATATTTGAGTTTGTTTAAAAATTTCCTAAGAAAAGACAAATAAAGAATTTTCATAAAAAGTGAAAAACATCATTTAATTTGATTACCTTTGTCTCTCTTAAATTCTTTGATATAGATGTGTCACTTTTGCTCTTTATCAGTCGTCAATAATTTTTTCTGAAAAATATGAACATTATATTAAAACAACTTTTGTTATAATTAATTAATAATCAAAATTATTTACTTTTTATATAACAGTTTATACTAGAAATTATTTTTTTAATTTAAAAATTTAATATACTTAAACTTAAGAAGAATATAGTTAGAAGAAAAGAAATTTTATTAATAAATCCTAAATTCTTTAAAAATGCATTAGTAAACTATTTTTGAGGTTTTTTTTTAAAGTTTCACTAAGTATATTGCCAGTTTAACACACAAAAAGATACTTTAATACCAATAATGTCATAAAAGTATTATGACATTACCTTAATTAATATATATATATATTAGTAAAAAAAATTAAATATTTATAAAAAAAAAATTTCAGACATAATGCCGACATTTACATACAAAATCCCTGTATTATATGACAAAAATAAATAAATTTCTTTAAATTTTAATTAAAAAAATATACAATGAAAATTTAAAAATTTAAAAATTACCTATAAAAATTTAAAATTAACATAATTCCTTTTATGTATTGCAAATAAATAAAAACAATTACTACAGAAGTTCAAATCTTTTGAATTGAATAAAACTACAAGCTATTAGGTTTATATAAGTTAGTATGTTATATATTTTTAATCAATAATTTTGTATTTTATAGTAAAAAGAGAACTCTTTTTTTTACAAGTTTCATTGATTAGATGTTGATATTCAATTGTATCATACATTCTGATCATCAAGGATGAAATTTGTAGAAAACTTGCAAAGTTGGTTGATAACTTACAATCATAAAAATTCATTTTATTGGTCAAAATATGAATTGTCTATACGCTTTTGCCATTTATGCATTTAAGCGGCAGGTTGTTCAAACCAAACCAGTGGTATGAAATTCTGCGGACGAGAGTCAATGAATTCCTGAAGATCAGTTTTACAGCATTGTCGGAATTGAATTGTTTCCTATTAAAAAGTCCTCTAAACTGTAGGAGAAGTGGTACTCAGTGGAGGCTAGGTCTGATAGGTATGAAGGATGATGACGAATTTCAACTTAGATTCCTGTAGTTTTGCCACAAACATTTGTGCAGTGTGTCTAGCGTTATGCAGTAAGACAAAAGTCGATCTGTTGAATAATCCAGGCTGTTTTTCTTTAAGTTCTTCATAACTTCGTCCAGTTGTTTGTAGTATATTTCTGCTGTGATAAATAAGCCAGGTTTCATGAAATCATAATGGATCACACCTGCGCATGACCATCAAACACTCACCATCAGCTACTTTTGATGAATATTACGCTTTGGAATGTGTTTTGGTAATTCCTCCTTCTCCAACCTCTGTGCTGAACGTTTACGATTATCATATTGGATCCATTTCTCATCACAAAGAATAATTATGTTGAAAAATTGATCCAATTTATGACAATAAAGCTTCCAAACGTTTTTGTTTCTGCTTTTCATTCAGTTCATGTGAACCCCACGTATGGAACTTTTTCACTTTACAGATTTGAGCTAAATGAATTAATATTGTTTGTTGCTAACGCCAAAATCCAGCGCCAATTCCTGATCAGTCTGAGATACGTCAGACTCGAAGGTAAGCTTTAGTTCCTCATTATTGACCTTTGATTCCGGACGACCGCCGTGACTCATTTGTGAGGTCAAAGTTATTTGTACGAAATTTGGCGAACCAATTTGTTACTGCCTGCCGCATAGTAACACTAGAGCCAAATACAATATTAATGTTTTACATAATCTGCGTGGCCGTATTTCCACGTAAGGACTCCTACTTCATACTAGTGTGAATTTCAAACCTTTCCCTTTCCAACAAAATTTATTTTTAAAGAAGTTTTTAATCTTTTTACAGCCTACAATGATTTTTTTAAACAGGCGAGTTATAACTTTCCAACAAAATATTTTTTCCTACAAAATACTTAAAATTGCATATACACACAAAATAACCATTTTACCTGTATTTTCAATATTTTTTAGAAGTTCTATTTAAGTGAACAATAATTTCGAGCCAACGGCCGTACCATGCTGAATATACCGGTTCTCGTTAGATCACCGAAGTTAAGCATCATTGGGCGCGGTCAGTACTTGGGTGGGTGACCACCTGGGAACACTGCGTGCCGTTGGCAAATTTGGGACCTGAACGGCCGAGTGTCTAGCGCTCTGGCGCTCGGTGCCACAGGTTTCGGGTTCGAATCCCGGCGGTGCCATGGATGTTTGTATAGTGGTTCGGAATCCACTTTAAGCCGTAGGTCCCGGTCTTCTATGACTGTAAGAGCGTCACGGAGCAAAAGTCAGGCTTCTACCTACGGGTGCTCCATCACAACAGAAGCTGCTTCCTTCCCCTTCAATCATGAGTCCATATGGGCTCGTGGGCTTGGCCAGCCAAGTGGGATAAGAAACAACAACAACAACAACATAATTTCGAACAATGAAACTTAATACATCTTAATATCGCTTGAGAGTTACGGGTAAACATGCTTAATCAATTTATAATATCAATGCAAATATTTTGACGACAGGCATCAATGGTATAATGAAGCTAAAGTTTGTGTAGTTCCGAAATAATCTGTCATATTCTAATTATGAGGATTGGGAGATATTTTAATTTTGTTGTACCTTTAAATTTACAGAATAGCTTTGTAAAGTTAAGTTACAACAACATATATTAGTCAATTAAAGAATCTTCTTTTTCATTAGCGCAACAGGTCCATAATGAAGCAAGGCCGTAGGTTTCGAGACAGAAGATGTTTCCTTTTTTATAGGATCGGGTTGTCAGCCATACGCCCAATGCTCTACAATTATGTTAGACTGAGACTTATGGTATAAAGTGGATTCTGAACCACTACAAACATTCATGCACCGCCAGGATCGCAACATCGTGCCCTACCTGTGGCACCTAGCGCCAGAGCGTTAGTCACTTGGCCCATTAAAGAATCCTACTCACTAATTCACGCTGAAAGAAAAACAGTTGTACTAAATAAGATTGAGTTTGATATTTCAGCCTTGAATTATATACAACAGAATAAGATTCGTTTATATTCGCACTGTTATTCGTGTACTTTCTTGATCAGATAAGAGCCCAACAAAAGATTTCAATTATAGAGCACATTATTGTAAGTGAGACTAATTCTGCGATTAATTATCTTGCGTAACGCTATAAAATCTGATGACCTTTGCTGTCTATTGCAAAAGACAGATGACACCACACATATGTTCAAGTCTGTCAAGTTCAGGGTTAAAACCCAGAGTATTCCGTCCTTTGCCAAAAAATTATTCGCTGCAAAGCTAAGGCGGCTATAGTTAAATTCGCAGAGGGAAAAAAAAACCGTTTTCTGGAGTAGTCAGCAATTCCTCCCAACTTTATCCTGCGAAGCCAAATTGTTTAACAATAGAATATCCTGCAGCTAAGTTGTTTGTTATTTGCTAAGGTGTTTGTTGTTTGGGTCTGACATTCTTTTCACTAACTTTATTGTTATTGGGGTTTTTTTATTATCTAATAAAATCATACTAATTATGATGTTCATTGGCCTCCTCAAAAGCTATTATTTTTTATCACTTCAAATCAATCAATTTTATATATTAAAATCGTGACTCGCCATATCCAGGTTATAGAAAAAAAATAGCTTTAGTTTTGGTAGATTTTATTATAAAAAGAAATTTGCTCAGAGTTAAAGGTTAAAAATTAGTAATAACATACTGAATAGATATAAATTACATAAAACAATTGTTCTCCTATTCTCCAAAAATTCTTAACATATATATTGTATATATCCAACGGCAAGAAAAAATGACGAACCCATATGGGATCAAATAAATATATAGTGTGTGTGAATATATGTATGTATGTATAAAATAAATACTATAACGGCTACGTAATTAATCGATTGTGAAAAAAAAATCATCAAATTAGTGTGCAAATTTACTGAATTAGTTGCCAGTAGATTTACTTGAAATTAATGCAATTTAAATCTATAGATATATGTAAAAAAAAAAAATTCATTAAATGTAATTTCAATAAAATATTTATTATATTAGTTCTATTTAATCAGAATAATGTTTAATGAAAACAAGTAATATAAAAAAAAAAAAATGTAAGTCAATTCCTATTTTTTTTTCACTATATTGCAGAAAGTCCTTTATAAATAAATTTCATTCATTTTTTTAAGTTTATCTGGCGCCATCTATTGGTAGATATATGCAATTTAAATCTAAAAAAAATTGAAATTAATTAATTAAATTTAATTACTGAATTAATATTTGAAAAACTGTATTAACATCAAGTGTCATCCACTACAACTTCAAAAAAATTTATTTGAACTGGAGTGGATGAATAAAAAGTATTTTATGAACGATTGAATATTTGAACAAGATATATATAGGGAGAGTGTGAGCTAGAAGGAATTGAAAAAGAATAAAACTTTTAACACAAATTACAAATATGACGCCATTCAATGAAAATTTCAACATACAGTGATTTTTCAAGAAATAAAAAAAAACCTATATGTATGCATGTATGTATATAATTAGAATTATATATGTTAATTAGAGTGTATGCTAATTAGAATTTCATGTGAACTTTTATATTCTCTGTTAAACGAATTTGTTTCTAATACAATTCATAATTAAAGATTATTTAACATTATTATTATTTGCTTAAATAGTTGTTAAATAATGTTGTATAATATTTAGTGTTGTTAAATTATTATACATTATTATTATTTAGACTATTAAAAACAGTTTTTATTTCTGAATACCACTCACCTAAATCATTCGCCACTAATACAGCAAAAATGTGACAAATTCAGCATTATCTAGGATGTACTATACTGTGCAGTACCCACAATATTAATTAAATACTTTGAGAAAATATATCTAGTGGTTTGTATCCTTCTTCCAGTACTTAATGGAAGGATATTCAAATCTACAGATTTAAGTCTATCCCCGGTATAGGCACAGAAACTTCCTGTTCGACATATAACTCGCATCTAGGGATCTTGTTTAGATTCGAATTCTTGGTTCGGAAGAAACCCAACACGATAGCCATCAAACTTTTCATACCCGAAAATCTCAAACAAAATATGAATGATATATGGATAAAAAAGTTTTTAATTTTTTCAAAGCCTACAAATTCTTTTAATTAATTAATTTAAGTTTCATATCTACTAATGACCAATTTTAAATAATAAAATCACTGTTCTATTCAAACATTATATGTTAATATTTTTTCGTTTACTATTTATTATTTAACATTTTTAAACTTAATCAAAAAATAATTTAAGTCTATTTTAAAAGTATTATTTTTACGTATTTTATAAAATTGTTATAAATATTGATATAGGTCGTTTTGAATTTTTGAGGATAAATGGTTCACTTGTTTCTATAAATACATGAGCTAATTATCTATTCATATCTTTTAATAATGTTTTTGCTTATATAAAATAAAAAAATAAAGAATTTTCATACTTAAAATATATAAAAACGGAATTGTTTTTTTAAAGCTTAAATTAGAATTAGATTTAAAATAATTATACATCAGAAAGTGTACTTAAAACTGGAGCAGATGATAAAATAAATAAATAATGAATTGTGTTAAAAGATTTATGAATTTAAAAAAAAAAAACTTAACCAAAAGGAATGAGGTTAAACGCTAAATTAAAATACATGTAATGAAAAGATAATAAACTAAATTTGAAATTATAAATAGTTTCCTTCGAAATATATCTAAAATTCTAATTTACAACTTTGGTAAACTTACACGTTTGCTGGATGATAAAGAAAAGAAAAGAAAATATTCTATAAAAAGCTATTGATAACAAAAATAAAAGTAATTGAAATCCATCATTAGAATATAACAGCCATGGTAATAAAGAAAGTTCATATACCGAAAATACTTTTAAAGAGTTCTTCTCCAATGACTTAACAGGCCCATGATGGCCTAAGGCCGTCTGCCTACTAGCAGATTTCTAGACAGATGTTTCTTACTAAGGGGTAGGGTTGTCAGCCTTACGCATAACGCTCTATATTAGACGGGACCTGCGGTTTAAAATGGATTCCGAACCACAACAAACATCCAAGGCACAGCTGGGATTGGAATCCGAAACATGTGGCACCGATCGCCAGAACGCTAGTCACTTGGCTATCAGGCCCCAAAGGAACAAATTTCATAAAAATTTTATAAAACCTTACAACTTTCCAAAGAATAGATTCGCTAGATTCGGAATTTATAATTTTGCAATTTTATTTCATTTTAGTAACATAAAAGTATGTAATTTCGACACTGACTTTAAAAATAAACATTTAATATAGTTCGTTAAAAAACTTGGAGCAATTAGAGATTCGGAATTTTTGCAAAGTGGATCACATATCTTTAATGAATTGTAATACTTGTTTTGTATTCTGCTTTTTTTTATGTGAAAAATAATTAAAAAGAGGATAATATAATGAACTTTTTAATTGAAGAATCTTACTACTCCTTTTCAAATTAATTACGTGGTAATCTTTTTTAATCTGTTTATCTGTATGATTTCATAAGAAAACTGCTTTGCTTGTACAGATGTTTTTTGTTCTTTATGAGGGTAATTCAAATGAGTGCATTCACCTATTTTCACGGAGAAGCCGTTCTTGTTTGTAGAAGATTATGTACTGAATACAAACTATTTAATGATTAGCATTTTATTTTTTATACGAATCATTGTATTAAGATTTAGCTCATGAACTTCATAATCTGCATACTCTTTGCTTTTCTTTCCAGTAAGCTACTTTGGTGTCTGAACGTTATTGTCTAAATGGTTGGCGGATATGGCGTGGCTTATTGCTTTATGGTCATTTTATTTTTCCCATTTTGGGCCAATTAGACCGGGACCTACAATTAAACGTGGGTTCCGAACCACTAACGAACATCCATGCTACCGCTTGGATTCTAACCTGAAGCCAACGGCCAGAGCTCTAGACAATTGACCATCAGGCTGAAAATGGCTGGGAGAGGTTATTATTTTCCGAAAAGACATTTAAGTGTAACAGCCACATATTTAGATATAGTAAAGATCATCATCATCAGTGGCGCAATAGCCCCATGATGGGCAAATTCCATCTTCCTACTGGCATATTTCGAGACAAGATTTAGATTAGGATTAGTTTTCTTTTTACTGGACAGGGTGTCAGCCCTACGTCCAACGTTCTACGGCCATATTAGACAGGGACATACAGTTTAAAGTGGATTCCGAACCAAGAACATCAATGGTATGAACCCGAAACATGTGGCACAGATTGCCAGAGCGGTAATCACTCGGTCATCAGGCCCCACATAGTAAATTTAAAATGATGACAATTTAAAAAATTCTCATTTTTTCATTTTTTCATTTTCACTCATTCACTCATTTCATTCTCAAAATTTTTTTAACATTTGCAAAGTGATTTTTGCAAGTGTTTGTCTCATAATCAATACTTAATATAATTTTTCCAGATATGTGACCTGATGGCCAACTGGCTAGCGCTCTGGCCTTTGATGCTTCAAGTTCGAATTCTGCCGTTGGCATGGATGTTTGTCAGTGGTTCGGAATCCATGTAAAACTGTAGGTCCCCGTATAATTAGCCTAAAGTGTGTGTTTCCTCATGGATAAATAGCTCCACGTGCATATTAAAAAGAAACTAAATGGAAGTCAGTGTCCGATAATATAAACATCTTATCAGCACGGGGTGAGCTGTCTGGAGGGTGAAAGAAATGTAACACCAGCCGTGTGCGTTTTGTTTTCGAATAAAAGAGATGTGTTTTTACAGTCCAGTTTTGTTCCATGTGTTTTATTCTTAGACCATAACAGTGTGCAAAAAATGATCGTAGAGCGACAAACCAAAACCAAAATTTTCCAAATATTGTCTGCTGGAATTACCTATTTCACGCTTGCTGTGCTTATTATTAGTGTCATGAGTGAGGCGCCAATTAGCAACCTTGACTGAATACTTTCAAAAAATCTTCTGGAAGCGTAAGTAAAGCCAAGGACGGCGATAACTGAATAGCAAAAAAGGGTTTAGAGCATTCCTGATCTTCTTCTAATTTAACTGTATCCGAAATTGAACGTGATTCCATCTGCCAGGTCTCGTTTTTCGCTGATCTCACCAATCACCCGGTGAGTCGCATAGGAAACCCTTTGTCTTCTCACAAGTTCAAAAAGAACAAGACAAACAAGCGGAGAACGACTTTGCCTGCATAAAACAAGACAAGAGAGAGAGAGAGAGATCTTTCTGGAACCGTGAAGTTTACTGCGGGTGCTTTGAGAGCTTGCCAACTGGAATGGATGGATTAAAAAAGATGCGGAAGAGGTGTGAAGAAGCCTTGGAAATTCAAAGCTGTGCAATCGAGCGGTGCCCGTAGAATTCAATGCATTCAACTAGGCAGAAATTTGTCACAAAAACTGTTAGGCGTGGGCCGTTTTCAAGGCAAAATTTAAAAAAAATTGGTATATATTATTAAATTGTAAAAATAATTGGAGCTTAGTAAACAAAACGATAAGATTTGTTTTATTGATATGTTTAATCAATTACTCATTTATAATAGTGAACAAGTTGGAATACACATTAAATGAATTTATTGAAAAAACTTTCAAAGAAACAAGTTCCTTTTCACTAAAATGTTTTTAAAATCATTTATATTTAAGATTTGTTTATGTAATATTTATTTATTATTTATTTTCAACCATAAGATTCAATTCAGACAATTATGACACTCTTAAATGCTTACCCATCTGTTTGATGGTTAAAATGATCCTATTTAACCATATTTATTTTTCCTGATAACAGATAAAATGGTAAGCAATATGAATACATAATTATATATATATATATATATATATATATTCAGCATAAAAATTATCCAAATGAAAAATTTTGGATTAATGCATTAGAGTTTAGATGAGATCTGAAATTTCTTTGATGTTCGATCCATTCACTTAAAAATTTTATTTTTACAAAAAACTATTTTGGTTTTGCCTCTTTATTTTTTTTTTTTTTTTGCACACTAGGGTAAATCGGACCAAGACCATCAGTTTTAAGCGGATTCCGAACCACTAAGTAGCATCCATGCCGCCGCCATGGTTCGAGTCTGTTCGAATCAGAAAACAATGATTGGTTTGCCGCTCTATGGCCATTTTTTTACACATTAGGGCTAATCAGACCAGGGCCAACAGTTTGAAGTGCATTCCAAACCATTAACAAGCATCCATGATGCCGCCAGGAGCCTGTGGTACCAAAGGGCAAAGCTCTAGCCACTTGACCATCAGGCCCCAGAAAGCAAACAAAATTTTCTCCGCTAAGGAAACTTTTTATTTACTAAATTTTTGTAATCCAAAAATTAATTTTTCTAAAACAACTATTTATCGAAATTTTGCGATAAATAATTCACACTTGATAACAGTTAAGGAATGCAAATTTCTCATGAGAATAAAATGAAGTATTTGTGTTATATTTGTTTTTTAAATAAATAATTTTAATTCGCTTTATCTTAATGCAACATCATTAAGATAAATACCTTTCCAAATATATGAAATAATCTAGTAAATAGTGCACGGAAATTATTCTTTCCATGGTAAGAATATTTTAAAGATGTACGATAAAATTAAATGCCATAAATTAGAAAATAAATGTGTTGCGGATATCTTGAATATAGTTTCAAAATTTCGAAAAACAAGTTTAAAAATTCATGAATCATTGCATTTTACATGCATTTGTAACGTGCACTTGAGCCTTACATATTTTTTTTTATAAAATATTTAACTAAAATATAAATATCATTATAAGATCTTAAATAGGATCTATACAATATATATGATATATACTAGATCTTGAGATCTACTAGATATTAAATATTAGAAGAAAGGAAATAAAATTTTTAAAATGCTGAAAAAAAATGATACAATTAAAAACGATAACGATACAATTAAAAAATGAGTAGACGAGACAATTAAGAAAACTGTAAAATCACCAACGGATGATTAGGGGAGATTTTTTAGAAGTAACTGCCCTGCATTTGAGTGTGTCGAACCCAGAAAACTCCCATCAAATAGGCTGATTATCAATGTGAGATACTTATAAATAATGTCATAATCTTTTTTGGAAACAGTGACTGTAACGCACGCCGCCAGTGGATTGGAGCCTGAAATCTCTATGCATGCTAGCTGCACACGTTAAAATTGGGCAGCTTGGAAAATTGGACCGTGTGATTTTTTTTGATTCAGAACATATATGCTCCTCTTTTAAAATCTATTTACAGTAAATAGTAATTTTTAACTTTTTATTTCTTTTTAAATAAATTTTTAATTTCTGTATAACTTTATAATAATTAGGTATCTATAATAATTATGATTCTATCCATTAATTAAGATGAGTTTTTCGTAATTCATTTGTATAGTCTTTAATTACGTCCATTAATTATAACCCAATTTACTTTCATTTTCGTGGCCATGTATGTGTTGCTGTGTTTATGATACAATATTTTTATTCTATGGTAAATGAATATTATTATTATTGGAGATTTGAATAAAATTTTGATAAAATAAAGTATAGAAATGCCAAAATATAAATGACCAAATTTGACCTCTGACATTTTACAAAATATTTTTCTCACGTAATGAGACATGACGTATTATGTCAAATGGATTTATTTTAATATAAAATAATTTTAATATAAAAAACCTTTTTATTCCTTCATAAATACTTTTAATTCAATAGGATAAATAAAACAAGATCTGTGAATATGAACTGAATGATATAAACATTAATTGAAGCTCATATAATTTACTAACATAGGCAACAAATGTGATCTATGACATTTTAAAAAATCTTTTTTTTCTCGCATAGTGACAATACATATATGATTTTATGTTAAGTAGATGTATTTGTAAGAAATTAAAATTTCTTATTCTCTATGGCTCAATATTAATAACACAAAATCTGCAACGATGAACTGAATGCTAGAATAGTAAAAAGATCTTCCTTTGGACATTGATTGAGACCCATATAATTTACTCAACACAGATAGACATTTTCTTTTCATACTCAGCAGTTCGAACTATTCAATCATCCAGGTGGTAACTGAGATGGTTCTCCCGGAAAACTCCCTTTGCTATTTGTCTTCCATTAGGTGAATCAGCAACTCAACCCAGAAGATCATTTGTTTGCCCGAACAGAGAAGCTACTGATAAAAACATTAAAAAAACGTGCTAACAGCCGAGTGTAAATGGCCCTCACTGTCTTCAAGATGAATCACGCCTTGAAGACATCAAGTCGAGAGAACACAAGGACTGTGTGTTTTCCTTTCTATCTATTTACAATCTACGATGGGGATATTCTTGGCGGCGATAGTATGCAGGTGATTCTATTTCAAGTTACTAGTTCACTGGGATAAGAATTTAAAAAATGAAAATTAAAGTATCAAGGATCATGCGAAAGGAGAAAAAGAGTAAGGGAAGGACGGCCAGTAACCTCTTTTTAAGAACTGAGGTAGAGTAAATGAACAGCGTTTAAAAATATTTATGCTTTTAAATTTAACGAATCAGGCTAAGAGTAGCAAGGTGGAGAGAATGTTGATTTTTCGAAATAGAAAAGTATTTTACGAAAATTATGTTTCGTAAAATACTTTTCCATTTGTGTCTATGCATGGAATTAACATGGCAAGTTCGTACATTCAGAAATTTAAAAGTATCAAGGACCTTGTGGAAAGAAAAAAAGATTAAGGGAAGGACGGCCAGTAACCTCTTTTAAGAACTGCGATGGTGTAATAAACACGGATAAAAATATTCACACTTCTAAATTTGATGAAGGAGGCTAAGAGTAGCAAGGTGGGGATGGGAATGTTCAGTGCGAAGCATAGTAGGTGAAAATAGAAAGATTCCATATCTACGCGAGCAATGGACACGATATATTAGTAAGTTCAGAAATTTAAAAAATTAAAATTAAAGTATCAAGGATCATGGGAAATAAAAAAAAGAGTAAGAGAAGGACGGCCAGTAACCTCTTTTGAGAACTGAGATAGAGTAATGAATAGCGTTAAAAATATTTATGCTTTTAAAAATGACGAATTAGGCTAAGAGTAGCAAGGTGGACAGAATGTTGATTTTCAGAAATGGGGAATTCCTATACGAAACTTAATAATTGTGTCTACGCAAGAAATATACAGGATAAGTTTTTAGTTTAAGAATATATTTAGAAATTTAAAAAATGAAAATTAAAGTATCAAGGATCATGTAAAAGAAGAAAACAAAACAAAACATGGACGGAGAGTAGCCTCTTTTAAAAACTGCTATACAGCAATAAACAGGAATAAAGATATTTGTGCAAAATATTCAAAAATTTAAATATGTATTATGATTATAAAGGGATGTGAAATTTCATTTATTTTAATATGGCGCAAAACTTAAATTAAAAAAAAAATGTGTTGAATGTGTTCAGTGGGGGATCTTCTATTTAAATATAATTTTCTTCATCATTCCCGAATTTCTGAATTTATATATGAATTTAAATGAAGTCCATTACTGAAATTATGTTTACATCTATAAATATAATTTATTATATTAAAGAATATTTATTTATATTATTTTGCTCTGGATTTAATATTAATACACTTTTTTAATGAAAAACTCTAACCAAGGTGTAATCAAAAATAAATAAAGATCTTTAAACCTTTAGAACAACTGCACAAATGGAGTATTAATACAAAACAAAGAAGAAAAGATTTATCCACGGGCTATTATTGAAGCACAGTTCAAAATAAAAATAACAACGATCCAAAATGTAAACTTTTAAACTTTGTCATAATATTTATCTTTTCTTAATTTACAAAGTTAACCAAGCGATTAATGTTAAATAAAACACTTTTTTAACCAAAATAAAACATAAACAATAACTAGAGTAAACAATAACTGGAGTAAAATACTAACCTAATTGAAAAAAAAACTGTTTACTTTAAAACTAAGCCTAATACATAATGGACACACACCTTACTTAAAGTTTCAAACACTCTAATAACAGTTCATTATTTTTCTTGGCTTAAAAGTTTATTTTGAAACCTGAAATATATTATTTATTCTTTTTATCGTGTTATTTTTAAATGAATCAGTTTATTTACTTGCTATTAAAGGTTAAAAGTAAGATTTAAACAAGCTTCATTTGTGTTACGAAATCTTTAACTATGCATATTAAGTAGGTATTGGAGAATTTTATTAAACTGATGATAACCATTTACGATAAATTCTTTACTATTACATACTCAGTTAAATAAAAGCATGCGCAGTGAAAGATAATATTTAAAATTCAATAGTTCGCTGCAATTCGCTGCAATAATTCAAAAATTCAGTTGTCAAAAAATGATTTATATTTCAAACTTAATTCTAAAAATAAATTTATCAG
>BPLQ01013511.1:74884-88196 GCA_021605075.1 Caerostris darwini
TCTCTATTATTCAAACAGAATTAACACAACATTTCTATAACTTTCAATTCAACATCAAATATATAACATAATTGGCTCCATGTAGCCTGTCCGAAAAAGATTTTTATATTCTAAACATTAAAAACAAATATATGAAAAGATGAGACGACATGAAATTTGCAGGAAAATAATGGAGAAATAAGACAGCTTTTTTTTCTAGTATCACCTTGCAATTTTTCTAGTATATATTATCAAAACAGGAAATGGGACTCTAAAAACCCATACATATCAATCGATCTTGAATGAGACAGTCCTAAACTTAATGTTTGGTGTGATATTTTACACGAGGCTCTAATCTGTCCATTCTCCTCTGTGGAGATGATTAATGGTGATGTGTACCGGAATATTCTTGAGTCGCATATTATTCTGCAATTGGAACCTTCACGGTTCATTGCTTTATTTTATTAGGGTGATTTATTTCATTAGGTGCTTTGTTTCTTCACTCAATGGACACGTCCTGTACGTGAATTACTTGATAGAATATACCTTGAAATATGCAATCGCTTGATCGCTTTCAATACCTTGAAATTCGCAATCGCTCGACATAAGTTCACTGAATTTCTTTTTGGGGGTCATGTGGAAGACATTGTTTATCAGAATCTGTTTCTGATATTTCCGTTTTAAAATAAAAAGTACAATTAAAAATGTTTAAAAGCACTTGACGGGATATCGAGTACAGATTGTACGTTTATATGCTCTTCGCTCTACGAACGAACACATGTAGAGCAACGCTGAAGGTATTATAAAAAAAGATAATGAAAGATTTCTTCATTCTTTTACCGCAAACTGCATTTCATTTCACCTTTTTATATTTTTGTTATTAATGTTTAAAATATTTAAAATATTTCTCAGATACGTTACATTTTTAAATTTTTTTTTTATAAAAAATACAAATAATAAAATATTTCAAAATATTGCACAACTAAACTATTATCCACATCAGAATATAAAAGATGTTAACACTCGAAAAAAATTATTAAATAAATCATGTTTCGTTTTTATTATCATTGTTATCACGACAATTTAATATTACTTTTTAATAAAAAGTCCTTATCAAAGCCAAAGTGAATAATTTATGAAAGATATGTTTCATAATTTCAATATTTCAGATTTATTCTATTTGGGTTTTATGTATTATAAACTGGGACACTATTTGAAATTCTAAAGGTAAAAGTCTGTTAGGCAAAGAAAAGGTTACATTTCAGCATTTCAGAAATTTTTTACGTAAATTCATATGTATATCATATGTTTTTGCGTGAATTCATATGTATGTGTTTCAAGGAGGACAGCTGTAATGTAAACTGCCAACGTTCTTAAGTTGTTTAGGATGCTAAGAGCTGCTTTCTTGCAGATAAGGAAAAACTAGTTTGTTTTTTTTAATTTTAACAGATTCCTTCACATAACAAAACTGAAACGAAACTCTTTTATTTGTTTTTTCAGGAATGAGATTGCTCTAGTTTGTGTGCAGATTTCTAAGAAATGGACTAAATAAAAAGAATTAAATGAACTGAATAAAACACGTAATTACAATGTTATTATAGAAAAGGATATCAAAAACATAAAATACGAAATTTTCCTTGAGAGCCTCAATTTGTAATTTTAATTTAATAGATGAATTACTTAAATGGGGTGTCCTCCTTTAATATGGTTTGTTTTTAATTAAGTTGTAGTTCAGTTATATATATATATATATATATATATTGATTTTATTATATTTCTACTAAGATGAAATTATTAATCTCAGTAAGAAATTATTATTTTTTAATGTTTTTCTGTACAATGTCTGATTTATATCTTATATTCAATTTATAGTTTAAAAAAAGATTTTTAAATTATAATTTAATTCATACTTTTTTGGAGGCATAAATAAATATGGCAATTAAGGATGTAATCCAAAGACATCTTTTTTATGCCGAATTAGAAAATATATAATAAAAAATAAAGACATACTTTAAATATTTTTCGTTTCTTTCATATCAATAATAATATTTTATGTAGTTTTATTTTCGTCAGTTTGAGGAAAATAAATTATATAAAATATTGTTTTCCAATTACTTAATTAAAATGAAAGAAAATAAATATATTTTATTTGCATTTAATATTTTTTCCTATTTGTTGAATTAAAATTTTATTAATAATTTACATTATTTTTAAAAGAAAGTATGCTGTATGCGAATCATATAGTATATTTTATTTGATATTGCTAAAACTTTTTACTCGTGTTATGTTGCCATAAAGTTTATAAAAATATAATATTCCTTTCTCATCAGATGTATCCTTTTATTGCCTAGTGTTCTCCACATTCACGAAGTGCCTATTGGACAGATTTCACTCTAGACTATTCATACATCAGTTAGACTTAATTCACTTAATTTGATACATTAGATTCCTTTTACTTAATAAAACTATTTAGGTTGCCTTTCCCTCTAGCTCTAATGTGATTAATTAGGTTAGGATTCATCAGTTAGGCTTACTTTGGTTTGATTAATTAAGTTTCTGTTATTAAGGTGAAAGCAACAGAACTTTCAAGAGTAAATGCTCCGCATTTGCTTATCGCATGTGGACCCCCTCCCCCAAATAATCCGTACTAGGTACTGAGATATTCACACATGATGCCCTGCCATGACTGACATTTAATCTTCATGTTTCCAACAGCAATGATTTTAGATATAGTAAAGGGAAATTGAATGAATGCCATTTTTTTTTTTAGTTTGCTGAATATCAGTGAGCCTCATATTCCACTGATGTATGCCACGAATAACCCACCAACGGATGAGGAAGAGAGGACGTTATCTTTCGGACCGTCTTTAAGTTAACTGCCAGCATTTACGTGTCTCATTAACTCCCATTATAAAGTATATAAAATATTGTTATTGAATTACTTGATTAAAATAAAAGAAAATAAACATATTTTACTTGCAATTAGTATTTCCTCCTATTTGTTGAATTAAAGGTTTTTAAATAATTTACATCATTTTTCACAAAAAATACCTGTATGCGAATCACATATTTTATTTGATATTGCTACAATTTTTACTCTTGCTATACTGTCACAAAATGTGCCTGTTGGACAGATTTCACAATTGACTATTTTTACCTCAGTTAGACTTAATTCACAATTTGATTAGCTACGTTAGATTCCTTCTATTTGATAAAGCTATTTAGGTTACCTTTCCTTCCAGTTCTAGTTTGGTTAATTAGGTTAGGCTTCTTGTTATTAAGGTAAAAGTGAGTTGCCTTCCAGAAGGATTTTCAAAAGTAAATGCTCCGCATTTGCTTGTCACTAGTGGGGAAAAAATCCAGGTAATCCTAACTGACTTAATGGGAGATATTCACACATGATGACATAATTGATTCATTCATGATTGCTTTCATGTTATTGCCTCCCTGTTTCTAACAGCACTGATTTTAGTTACAGTAGCAGAAAAATCGAATACACGCATTTTTTTTTATTTCGCTGAATATCGTGGGCCTTATATTCCACTGATGTATACTACGAATAGCTCACTGACGGATGATGAAGAAGAACTTTATCTTTTGGGACAACTTTAAGTAAACTGCCCAGCATTTACGTGTCTCATTAACTCCCAGCATTTACTGCCCAGCATAAACAGTATAAAATATTGTTATTCAATTACTCGATTAAAATAAAAGAAAATAAATAGATTTTACTTGCATTTAATATTTTGTCCTATTTGTTGAATTAAAATAGTATTAAAAATTTACATTACTTTTTAAAAGTACCTGTATGCGAATGACGTAGTATACTTTATTTGACATTGTTGGAACTTTTTCTCAATGTTATACTGGCATAATATTTTTAAAGTATAATATTCCTTTCTCATCAGAAGTATCATTTTTCGTATAGTACTCTCCAAATCCCCATCTTATACGTTTATTTCATAAACGTATAGGCGAAAATCCAAAAAACTCCCATCGGAAGTCTGAATATCGATGCAATATCTATTATATTTATGCACAATGCAATATTACACACTTTGTAATATCTATTATATTTACTCACATTGTCACAATCACCGTCTAATCTCTTAGTTTCTGGAAGCAGTGACTGTAAAAGACTCTAGCTGCCCATATTACTACTGGACCATGAGTCGTATTAATCTGTTCCCTTCACACACTTCCTAACGGTGGCATGGATATTTGTTAGTGGTTCGGAATCCATGTTAAACTGTATTGTCCCGGTATAATTAGCCCAACGTGGGCACAAAAGGACCTTAGAGCGACAATCTAAACCATTTACACACTAGTCACATAAGTTCACGAGTATGATTAGATAGAGTATTGCTTTGGTAAAACTACACTAAAATGAATAATTTCATTCATAAGTAACAATATAGTATTTATACTAAGTGCAGTAAAATACATAAAATATTATACAACGTTAATAAAATCTATACTAAAACAGTATTCTAAAAAAAATTTCCTATAAGTTTGTCATAATCGCGATAGATGAACTTTTGGTCCATGATCAGAAATAATCAGGAATGCTAATGTTAGTTAGGATAGTTAGGTTAGATAGGTTAAAAGTTCAGTCCAGTTGGAACATTCTAGAATTTATTTTTGTTTTTTGATGCGTAGGAAATATTCTGAAGGCAGAAATATATTTTTTTATAATAAAAAAAATTAGTTCGCTAATTTATTTTAAACTGTAAAGGAATCAGATACATAAATACAGTTCAACTGTCTGTTATGTGTACTTAATTAATTTAATTTTATTTCTGTTTCAGCTGATAAAAATGTCAGAAAACTTAGACTTTTTTTAAACGAGACATTAAAAAATTATCTGCCGCCATTTTTTTTTCATTCCATTTATAGGTTAAAGAATGTGATTTAAGAGATAATGGACCTTAATTACTGTCTCTGGATTCTGGGGGAATAAATTCTTTGCAGCTTATCTGTTATTTTTATCTCTAAACAAGTGAATGTTTTATAGGTTGTTAGAGCAGTATATTTCCGCCTAATTTCGCTTCAAAAAATTCAACTTCGTTGCCAAACTCAGGCTGCCAATCCATCCATGTCTAGTTTCGAGAGCATGTATTTCGAGAATCCCTGTTTAATCAGACGGGTGTTTTTGTCTTTTGGAAAGATATATCACTAAGCAACCTAAGAAAATTAAAGACGCGTTTAGAATACATTTGCAATAAATATTTTAACTAAGTATATTAATTAAATTATTTAATTATTATTAGTTGATTTTTATAAAAATAAACATTGTCCTATAATATACATTTATTAATAGAAATGTCAAAAAAATTTTTTGTCGATTTCAAAGCCTCTTCAAAATTATTAACAATATTACGAGAAAAAACATCTTATATATATATATATATATATATATATATATACATATATATACAGGTGTGCACTCAGGGGGTTGTTGGAGGGCTTGAAACCACTTCCCCTTTTCAAAACCATAAGTGAAATGAGTGCATGCGTTCAAAGTTATGGCCATTTCTCATGCAGACCCAATTATTATTTTATTAAATATTTCGTATTTCAATGAATCGATGTTTTTTTTATCAGTGTCAATTTTACTATCATTCCTGATTTTTTGATTGTGCCAACGTTTTTCCTGATATAGATTTATTAATTATTCATTGAAATACTGAAGATGAAATGAACGAATTAAGAATAATAGAAAGGAATATTGAATTTTAATTAATTTATTTATGTAATTTTTTTTATAAATTAAATCTTTATTTTTTTAATGAAATGCATCATAATTTTAATCTTCTCTTTTTCATGTAATTGAACCAAAATTATTGATAAAACAGTTAATATATGGAATTTCGAATTCAAATACCTTTTCTATTACTTATAGTTTAGTATGACCTGTTGAGTTTTTCTCAAATAGTAACACTCTATTCTGTAGAATCTCTCCCAAGATAAAATCATGAGTGCTCGTCTATATATATACAGGGAGATTATAAAAAAAAAACTTTCTCGATATATAAGCATATAGCTATCATACCGTTCACAGAAACTGACCAAAATTTTGTTTAAGATATTTTGAGGTATGCGCTAAAGAATCCTATAAAAAGCATAAATTAAATTCTAACGATTACGGTTACAGTGTCTAAATTAAAAACTTTACCTGGTGGTGGATAGCTCTTATCACAGAAAGAGGAATCTGTTAAACTCGATGTCTGATACCATCTTTCAAATCAGATACATTTTGAGGAATTTGATGCATATACTTTGGATTTCAGGTATCTCTACAACCTGAAATCTGTGGGAGTGAAGTCTTGGCGCCAGTGGAAACGTGAAATGGCGGGAGATAACACCGTCACCAAATTGTTGTTTTAAGCAACGTTTTATACAAGATACCACATGTGGAGGAGTGTCATCTTGCATCCACACAACATATAAGGCATTTCGCTGCTCCAAATCAGGAATTACGTAATTACTCAATATTTCTAGACAACGAGCACTCTTTACCGTACACGTTTGTAGACCTTCGATCAGGTAAGATCAGCTCTCTTCAAAAAGGTAGGGGCCTAGGATGATGGTTGTTGCATCACACAGCCATTTTTTCTTCTTGTAACGGAAGTGCAACCACATCATGGGGATTATTAGAGAGTTTTTGCATAACGTTTTTTTATCGTCCGATATTTTTTTTCTCCCTAGCGCGCATGCTCATAGGAAACATTGTACCTATTGCGCATGCGTATCTGTAGTACTGCACTACTGAACTATTCCTATGAGCATGCTCGCTAGGAAGAAAAATATCGGACGATAAAAAAACATGCAAAAACTCAATATTCTCCCCCCAGTGCAAGCTGTTTTCCGATTTAACGTTACTAATCAATGAGAAATGGACCTCGCCTGTTAGGCCTAGGATAGGATGTTGGTTTTCGTAAAGACCAGCTGTAATCATCGTCATACTGGATGAGGAATTCATTTGTAAAATCTAGTCGTAGTTGGTTATCACCCGTTTGCAGCATTTGGACATGCTTCAATCGATACGGAAAAAATGAGAAGGGCAGAGCTCATAATCTTGCTGGTCGCAGAATTTGGCAACTATAAAATTCGTAACACTCCGTTTACATTTACAAACAAAACTTCGCTTATCCTCTCATGGACTTCTGCAACAGTCTCGACAGGAACGGAAGTCGTACAGGCCGAGATCGATCGCTTGTGCAACAACTTTCTACACATTTACGTATCAAGTCCAGTTCAGTTGTAACATGGTTTTTGAAATAGACACGAATGTCTCTGCGGCATTTTGTTCATTCAAATAATAAATCTTTAAAATTTCTCCTCGTTGTTTCCCTGCAAGCGGCATGTCATTCAGAGTGCAAGAAAGCAAGATACGTGGCACGCATTTCCCAGTGCCTTTTCTTTCACTTAGTGTGACAATGTCAGGTTAAACGGTGTCTTATGTTGAACCAGGAAATCTGTATACCTTGTTCTTTTCTTCTGGTTTCAAGAGAATTTAAATAGAATTTAAATAGGATCCAGACCCAGGGCCTTCTCTGGTGAGCGACACAGTTGTTGAAAAGTGAAAACAAGTCTGTCAGCACCGATCTTAGTTTGTGTAGCGCTGGCGAATTTCGTGTGAACACGGGCTACTTATATTATAAGTGTTAGAAACGAACATACATATATTTTATATAAATATTATATATATACTTATATATATATATGTGTGTGTGTTTTCGTTAAAATGCTCCCCAAAAATATATCATATTAATTATTACTGCACGTATTGAAAATTTAATATATTATGAATATATATAATATATACAATATATGCAAAATATATTACATTAGTATTTATTTCTAAAAAATAGGTTTTGCTTAGAGAAATAAATATGATATATTATTATCTTATCACTTTTAATGGTTAAATAAGATTAATTTATAATTAGTCTCATCAGTCATTAATCTCTTAAATCTTAAATCTTTAAAACACTAATTAAGTTGTTTTGTAGATAATTTAAGCATGAATTCTGTGAAAGTGACTACATAAAGTTAATAACAATTATAACGAAAATAATGACGTAATATTAATAAATTGTTTTTATAACAACTGCAACTTGTATTTAGATTTCGGTAATAAAATTGTTATTTTGCGTATTACGTTGTAGCATTTTATTACTGTAAATATGAATCAAATGAACATTTTCTACCAATTTTCAAATTATTATTTGCATCTGAACCTAAAAATATTATACAGAATTTATGCGACGAAATGAAGGAACTTGGTTGAAAAAAATAATAAAGTTGTAATAAAATAAAGCGTTACACGCCCAAAATTGAAAATTATTTGTAGCTATTCATTGTGATATGAGATAGGCGGATTTTTTTATTTTACAGTGATATTTTATGCACCAATATTGCATCATAAATCATACTTTTTTTACCATCTAATATTTTTTTCTTTGTGATGGAATTTCTTCCCTTTAATGAAATATATCTCCTTTTCGATTTTATATACAAGAAAACCTAATGTGCCTCATTTATTTATTTATTTTTATATTTGATCGTTTCAACTTTTCTGAAGATTAAAAAATATTTGTCAGAACTATGTTTAGTCCTTTGCAACTGTCGCCCACAGTAATGGCTTCTTTTATGATTTTTTTTATCAAGCATCTCAATGTTGATTTCTTGCAACAGAATCTAGTAAAATATTACAAGAGTTGACTACTACTAAAGCAATGCCAGAGCAATAGTAGCATTGACTACCTAAGCATTGTTGAGGCCATAACAGATAGAATCTTTAGCTATTTAAACATTCTTATCAGGTGTCAAATAAATGGTGTCGAGAACTTGTAAGTGCATATTGTTCTGTATTTGAATCTATAATTATTGAGCTTTCGTAACTCTGGCCATTGTTTCTTAGGAAATTAAAAACGAGATTTTTATATTGTTGTTTGAAATGAGTCATGACAACAAATATATGACAGTTATGAAAACTTCTATGGCCTGATTAGTTATCTTGAATGTGAATGTTAATTATTTTAGTTAGGTAAAATCAAGATAATATAAATCATGAAATTATGGAATAATTATGTTTTGCAACTGAAAAAAAATCACAATTGTGTTTATAATATTAATGAGGAAAACTGGGTTATATCATTAAAAATGCTTTTTCAATTTATCAAAAAAAAATTTCATATTAAATTAGGATGTTATCTTCGTTGGATTTGATTTCTTTTGGTGAATTACGAGACTTAGTTACTAATTGCCAACTTTTATTTCAATAAATGCTTAAAATAGCAACAAACAATTTAATTAACTTCTTCTACTGAGATTGGTGAGCACTTTTTTTTATCTGTTATATTTTTTCTGTTGTTCTCTGTGCAAGCACTACTGAGAAGCACATGATTGAAATTTGTCATTAGTTTCTTGTGATTCTGTACTTACTTTATATTTATTTATCTAAAACTATTCAGGCTTGCCTGCATAGGAAAAAAATAAAAATATCCCCATGCTAAATGACAAATATATTAATTGGTATTTCATATGGGATTTTGAAAAAAGGATTTTTATAGAAGATTCCTTATAGAGGATTTTTATTTAATGATATTTTATATAGTTATTTTTGTAATTTTCTTACCTACGAAAACATTATGAAACAATATACAGAAATATTATCATTCCTTTTCAATAGTAATCCTCAAATCATCCACTACAAAATAAATATTGTTTTGTCTAATTATATGTTATATAACAAATATGTAGGAATTCCAAAAGATTCTTCCGTTAAGTAATGAAAAAGTAATCATATAATACGTCATTTAAAGCCCATAATACACTTATCCAGCGTGATATGTTTCTTTTTCTTTTGTGGTGCCTAAGTACTTTGTATTTCTTATTGTTACTGTAAGGCATTAGTTCTCAAACTACGAGGCACGACAATTAAGAGGGCACTATATGTTTCTACAGAATTAAAAATGTTTAAAAATAATATAGAAGATGTACCCTAAAAATATTAACGATCTTGATATCGCTCACAGTAATTTGTTTGTGTAAGAATGAGGGGTTTATTATTATTATTTATTTATTTATTATCATCATTAAGTCGCGGGTTAAATAAAAATATACATGCTCTTTGATAACAAGTAAGGTTTTCTGATAATGTGAATCAAAATATAATAATCAATATATATATTATGAAAATATTAGTAAAATAATTCTTAAAAACAACCCACGCCCACATTATATAGATGCTCTGCGATATTTAAATATTTAATTATTTATTTCGATATTTGTTACTTATTTATCATTTCATTTCAATATTGTTATAGATATTTTTACATTGAATTAAAAAAACCCTCTGATATTCAATATTGTAAATATGAAATAAACTAAATGTACATCAAAATTATTATATTTAAGGATGAAAAGGGATTTGGGGAAGCTAGACAATATTTTGCTTTGTAAATCGTAATAAGTTTATTGCAAGGGAATTGCGGAAATAAAAAAATTAAGAGCTTCTGGCCTAAGGATTCAAATCCATATACTATCCTGCATCCAAAAAGAAATTGTTCCGAAATCAAGAAATGGAATAAAAAAAGTTTTTATGTGCAAGCTGGAGTATCAGGGTTAAATTGCTCAAAATTCAGACCATAGATAATTATCAGTAAACAAACAACACCTGAATGCTTGATTTTGTAACGTTACTGCGAACACTATATTAATATTAACGACAACAGTCCCGTTAGAGATTGCACCATCTTTAAAGAAATGCATTATCTGATGAAAATTTATGTTCTGGTATATTTTGAAAAGTAAATGCTTTTTCACCCCGTGCAGGAAACTGGATTTCTCTAACAGTCATTCGGGAATTTATATTTTTGATCATCAGCATACATTTATATCAAAAATTATTTTGCAGCCCAAAGCAAAAAGTACCATTTAAATTTATATTGTTATATTAAAATGTTTTATAGATAAGCCAACTACAATAGAAAAAGAGACGGAATTAAGTCATATTATTTCATTCTTATTTTGCAGGTTCTAAGTTTTTTTTTTTTTAAGCTGCTTTTGCAATTTTTTCATTATAATTGATTCAGTTTTATTTAACAATGACAATTTAAGAAAAAAGTTTGATTATATTAGAAATAAAGCATCTAGTTTTATCTCATTGATATTTTATAAAACATTTGCAAAGTTTTATATAATAAAGTTTCGTTATTTTTAGCATAATATTTTATAATTACCGTGTTTATAATGAAGGATTATTGTGCCATGTGATCTTAAATGTCGCCATTTAAAGCAAAATTAATATATTTTAAGTAAGTTGTCTTGTATGTATAGCATATGGTGATAATGATCATTTATTAAAAAAAAAAGATTAAATAATTTTTTTTCAACACAAAAAGTTGAATGACTGCTGTTTGTATAATTTTAGTAAAATGGAGTTTCATAGAAAGGGATAAATATATAACAGTTTAAAATCGGATGATTATTTCTGTATTTCAAGTAAAACTTACTGATAAATGAGTATTATATTTCTAATCGAATATCATGTGAATTTTAGAATGTTTGATAAATATGCTGAATGTTACGCAATTAACAAATTTGAAAAGGAAATTATCCGAAATCTAATCGAAAGAGAAGTTATTTATTTCTCTAAAATATGAGCTTAATTTAATCGCAAACAAACTACTATTGGTATAGTGGCTAATATAGTTATATTTTTGAAATTATAAAAAAAAATGCTATGTAGTAAATTAAGGTTAGTGGTTTAATAAAAAAATTTTTAAATAAAAAATTTTGAATATTTCCAGAATTTTTTTATACTGTGTAATAAAATAGTTATTATGAATAAATTATTATTGAATGAATTTGTTATTATGAGAAATTATTTGTTAATGTTATTTTTTATTAATTAATTAATAAAATATAACATTAACATTTAATTATTTATTTTAGCGAAATTTTTCATATTTTTTATTTTTCAGATAGTGAAACTTCTTTGCTGTTAATTGTAAACAACTATAAACATAAATATGCAAACTTTTACATAAATATTATTTTGGAAAGCCAACTGTAATGAATCCCAATACAGTAAAAATTGTATTTTATTATGAATTATCCTTTTCCTAAATTCAAAAGACATTTTTTTTATACTTCATAATAAATTTCTTTCAATATTTTTTTTTCTAATCAATTTCAAACATCTTCCTTACATTTTTATAAATAAAAAATAAAAAATAAAAAATAGAAGGCAAAATGGATTTCATAAAAATATTTTAAATAAACACAAAACAAAGAATAAAAAGAAGAAGAAAGTAAGCAAACGATATTTCTACTTACTTCGTTTATTGTCCATTCAAACGATATTTTTAAAACATAATAAATTTCTTTCAATTTTCAATATTTTTTTTCTATTCAATTTCGAACAATCTTTCTTAGATTTTTATAAATCAGAAAATAGAAGAAGTAAAAATGCAAAATAGATTTCATCAAAAGAATTAAAAATAAAAAACAATACCAAGAATAAAAAGAGAAGAAAGTAAGCAAACGATATATTTCTACTTACTTCGTTTATTTTTCGTCAATTCAAACGATATTTTTTAAAAGGTTCTCTCAGCGAGAATCGATGTCGTTAAGGAGTCCTTTTTTCGAATCCTCTTCTCGCAAAGAGGGTTTAAAAGTTTGTCGCTGGCATTATTCGACAGTAGCCGCCGGCAATTCGCGGTTTAAGACATCGTTGTCACGTGACCCTTTAGGACTGGCAGTTATTTTGAGGAGGTTCTCTTTGAGGGGACTAAAAATGGCTCTGCCCCGTAAACAGGGGCTTTCGGGGGCGTGTTTTGCCAATGCTTTGGCTACTCTCGTTTTCAAGGATTAAAACAACAGCTGAAAGGGTGCTTCTTTCTTTTTGCTTATCCTCCAATTGGATTGTTTTTCGCCTTGTTTTTATTCCTTTTTATCCGAACAAAAACGGTGTAAGACCAGTGTTTTCGAATAAAAATCTTCCAAATGAGTTTAACTCTGTAAGGTGATCGATTACACGGTCTCCAAAAATGAATTATTCGATTTGCATTTTAACTAATACAAATATAAAAGATTGTTTTAATACAAAATATTATTAAATTCAAAAAATTATATTAAAATATTATTAAATTCAAAAAATTATATGATTAAATTTAAATTTAAAAAAAATATTATTAAATTCAATTTGGTATAAGCCCAGTGTTTTCAAATAAAAATCTTCTAAATGAGTTTAACTCTGTAAGACGATCGATTATTTCAAAAATGAATTATTCGATTTGTATTGTAACTAATACAAATATAA
>BPLQ01013512.1:868-39193 GCA_021605075.1 Caerostris darwini
TAGCTTTTTCTCAGAATAAATTTTTATGCTTTTTGTTTTCATGTGAAACACCATAACACAAGTAATTTTGATCCAAATGCTACAAAACTTTGTATTTATATTTTTCATAAATATTTACAGGGAAATGATTATAGCTACATAAATATTTTTTATTTTAATTGTTAAACTTGGAATTACATGCAAATTTTGGAAGAATTTTGTGTCGACAGCATTTAAACTAGCACAAAATAATAAATAATAAAGATATAAATTTACCAGAGGTCTATTCACTGTAAAATATTAGTACAAACAAATACAAACTCAGAAATTTAAAAAATATTGATTTGATTTCAGGTTTTGTAACAGTATCAATTTTTGGCCATTTTTACCCTTATTTTAGGTTATAAAAATTTAAAAAAATAATAATGAAATTTTTTTATGTGAAATCATTAGTTTTTAGATGCATTCAATCCAAAAATGTGTACAAAGATAAAAAATTTCAAAAAAATTCCTTCGAAGGTGTTCGTGTATCTTAACGATCGTTTGCATTTGTATTTTATTGTGAATTTTTTTTTAAGTCTTTTCTTATTATATCCCGATTTTATTTTAATTGTATTGTATTTTTTCAATTATCAATTTCAGTAAAAGACCACCAAAAAAATCTAACCTCAGAATCCGTGTTTCTCCCATGGGCAGCTGTATGTTGCATGCTCACGTGTTCGAAAACCATCGAATTTATTTATTTTGACGAAAGACAGACTAACAAGAAATATTGTTCATCGCTTAGTTCTTAGTTAAATGAAAGTAATGATTATTAAAAATTAAATTAGGTAAAATAATTATAAAACAGTGTTAAAAATCAACATTATCTACCTCATTCATTAAATTAATAAAAATTAAACATTTTCTATTCGTTGAAGCTTAATTTGATCTTTTCATCATTCTTTACCAATCACTTCCTTAACAATACCAATTATAGTATCTAATAATTGAACGAAATACAAGAAAGCCACAGCAACGCGTGGCCGGGTCCTCTATTTACTTATAAAGAGATCACGAACTATTAGATATTAGTAATTAAAAATTTCCCAGGTACTTGAATGTAATATAATCTATGTCAATTGCCCCGATATTACCTTGTATTTTAATCTGTAACTAATGTGTCATTCATACTAGAATAATTTCAAGAATTTTAAGATGTTTGCATAAAACAAAAAATATATTTTTTTATATAATAATTAAATAAATAATTAAATATTTTGAACAAGTTAAACATAATTTTATCGTGGTATGCATGAGTAGGCTCCGCTGTAGACGCCGAGTAGCTGTAGGCTCCGAGTTCCTTAAAGACAAGCTTTGCGGGTGGACTTTTAGGGGCAACTACCCCGCATTTCAGTATCGTATGGCATGGAAGAAAACCAGTGAAAACTCCCACCAAGTAGTCCGATACTGAACATCACAAACGAAATCGAGTCTCCTCGTGTTTGAAACAGTGTCTGCAACAAAGCCGCCAGCGGATTGAACTCCAGCCCTAATGTTCACCAGCGGCTCACATTGTTACTGAGCCCCAATTCGGGCGTATAGGCTTTTAATAAAAGTTTACATCCCCACTAATAACTTTATTCAAATTTGTAATAAAAATTTCTTTTTATTGTCAAAATTTTATTAAATATATGCACTCCAAGAAAAAACACAGTTATATAAATAAAAATCCAAAATCTTAAGGTCGATATATATTCAAATTATTATAGTAGCTCCTCTAATTAAATTAGAGAGATATATGTTCTTATTAAGTAATTCATAAAGTTTCATTTATATATTTATAATACCAATATATGTTATTGTTGTTGTTGTAGTATCTCCCATAGAAGAAGGGAAGATGGGGGCAGCTTCTATTGTAATGAAGCACCCATTGGTAGAAATCTGATTTTTGCTCTGTATCGATGAAGAATGAGGGCAATGCCTTCAGGGAAGATTTTAAGGGGGAACTACCCCGGATTTGAATTATGTATGGGAGAAATCAACAGATATAAAATTGCTTAATAAAATTTGACAGTTTAAATTGTTTAGTTGAAAACAATGCCCAATGCATATTCAAAAATTTTCCAAAAATAGTTCTATGCATTTGTTTACAATAATACTAATGAGCACTCACGCAGTCATATAGAATATCATATTAAGCATCAAAAACCGTTTTTAATTACATATAAGTATTTGTCACAATCATATAGTAAATAATGAATTATTGAATTACTTCTTTACGAATCTGAGGCACTTTAAGTGAAAGGTTTTGACCAAAGGGTCCAAAATGGATGAAATAATTGAATGCTCGTAGATAATTTTCCTCTTCATTGCCTTGGAAATATCTGGACCTTCGCAGTTAAATCGTGGAAGTGGAAGCCTAAATTGGGTATTCGTAATGGGTGAGTATTGCTCTGTAGAGCAGAAGCTTATATTTGATTACTGGACTACTCTTTCGAGAAATGAGCCACTGACCCTTTTGCTGGCAGCGGCGGTCAGTCAAAGGATAATTTCGCTTTAACACTTACTCTGGCCATTAAAGAGGTGGAAAGGAAATACAGAGATATATTTAGTGCTACAATGATGACAGTTTATTGAAAGTGATGTTGTGTATTCGCCTTTAAGAGGAGTATCATTGCGGCTTAATTAAACGGCTAAAAAAAAAGCAAAACTTTTATGATTATCAAATAGAGTTTATTTTAATTGTATTTGATAATCATAATATTTTTAAATTTGTTAAATATGATTAACTATTGTTTCGCAATAAAACGAGCTAAATTTTATCATTTTTTTTTTTTTATTTATAATAGCAAGAAATAATTATATGAACAATTAGAGATCTTGCTGCTGATGTTGGAATTTCAAAAGGATCGATCAATTCAATTTTGGGCCTCAAACAAGTCAAATCTCGATTGGTACCGAAAACACTGAATGCGCCAGCTCACACTGCATGATGTATTCGTAACGTTTTCGCCATAAATGAAACCCATATTGTTCCACAACCACCGTATTCACCTCATTTAGCACTGTGCGGCTTCTGGCTATTCCCTAAAGTCAAAAGACCACTCCGGGGACACCTTTTTGAGTCGATTCAACGTGAATCGCCACGCGCTTTGAAGGCCATCCCTGCCGATGACTTTTTAGCATGCATTAAGGATTGGAAAAAACGTTACCATAAGTGCATGGTGTCCGTAGGGGATTACTTCGAAGACGATGAAATAAATTTGGAAGAGTAAATAAAGGTTTTTTGAAAAAAATAATTTGTTTTACTTTTTTGGCACAGTAGCACAAAAACTCGGGAAACTTTTTTAATGTGTTGTATAAACAGAATCTAAACGAAATAATTTAAAAGCGGGCCTTCCTTGATGTGGAAAACGTTCGGCTGCTGCCCTGGACTGCACGTTCGCCAAATTTCTCGCCAATAGAATACGTCTAGTCCATGGTTGTCGAGTGACTGACTCGTCACCCTAATACACTACGATTGATGAGCTATGGCATCGTTTTGAAGCTGCATGGGCATCTGTGCTTGTGCATGCCATCCAATCTATGTTTGACTTAATCCCCAGGTGTATAAGTGCTGTTATTACTGCCACAGGTGGCTGTTCTGGGTTCTGATTTCTCAAATTCTATGCACCCAAATTTCTTGAAAATCTAATCACTTGTTATTTCCAGTATAATATATTTGTCGAATATATATCAGTTTGTTATCTGCATTTCTTCCTGGTGTGGCAATTGTAATGGCCAGTAATGTATATGTATATATTATGTTTCTTCTTCTTTAATGTTGCGATACTCCTATTGTGGATCCAGGACATAATCTAGTGGCAGATTCCAAAAGATGAGATGTTGCCTAAGCCCTACAGTCATGTTTGACAGGAACCTATGGCTTAAAGCGGATTCCGAGCCACTACAAACATCCATGACAACGGCGGAATTCGAATGCGTAACCTGTGGTACCGAGCGCCAGAGCTCTAGCCACTCGGCCATCTCGGTCAAATACAATAATAAATATTATGGCAATGAAATTATATTAAAATAAATTTCTTTATTTCTAATTTGCCAAATATTGTGATTTTTTTAAGCATACAAGTAAAATTAGAAACACCTTTTATAAAATTAGTTAAATAAATTAAAGTAATTTTTGAAAAACTGTTTTTTATTATTAATATTGTCAACCTTGAAGAAATTGCTATTATTGATTATTTTTTATTATAACTATGATATTGTTCGAATATTATTTATTATAAATTTAAGTGTTTGATACATCACTTCTGTTCCTATTCCCCCCAAAAAAGTGATTGAATAAAGTATTTCAAAAGGCGGCTATGTAAAAAAATCAATCCATGGGAGAAAACCTGAAACTCCCGCAAGGCAACTTGACTTGTGAATGCAACTGGCCATTAATAATTTAATATTAGTACAAAATTGTAAAAATTTGCTTCAAATCATATGTAATCCCATTTGTATTTATAAATTTTTTATATATCTAATACATAGTCGTTCTTGTACCACAACCAGTCTATAAGTGAGTAACAGCTTTAAGCAAATTGGAATTGACATCAAAATCTTAATGCATTATTGTAATAAATAGTTTTCAGAGAATTTATATAAATTATAAGCATTTGGAAATAAATGATTTATTATAAATAAATGCTTTTAGGAAATAAATGCTTTTTTCATATTACAAAAAAAAAAAAAAATTATTGTAATATAAAAAAGATTTCAAAATTTTTAGGTAACATTAAAAGTTAAATACATAACAAATACTATGAAAAGATAATTAAATTATTAGTTAATTTTTACAACAATTTAATTGATAATATATCCACTGCATTAAAAATTTTGAGAATTATAACAGAATATGAAAAGTAAAAATTGTTTTTTTGTGTGTGTGTGTGCGTGGGGAAAATCATTTCTCATTAATTTTACCATATATTTATTTTATCTATATTCATTCTAGTTCATTTACTTCCATTTTATTCCTTGGAAGTTTTGTGCAAAAGTAAAAATGCAAAATATTTGAGAAGCTATGACAATACAAGCTAAAAGAAATTAACCATATCAAAACTGGTTTGTTGTAAAGAAAGGGTATTACTATTCTTAAAATTGTATTTGAAGTTCTTAATACATAAAATTAAATTTGAAATTCATAGCTGTTAAGATAAATTTGGAACTCTTAGTTATTAAATTAAATTTCAAATTCTTAGCTGTTAAATTTAAATTTCGTGTTGGAAATAACTTCACATATATTGGGAATTTCATCGATCTTATATAACTTGTTTAAAAATAATAACTTGTTTTCTTATAATATAACTTGTTTTTCTTATATAACTTGTTCGTTTGTTTAAAAACAGACAAATCCAGTAAAATCTGAAAAAAAATTTTCGCCATTATAATTATCGAATTAAATTTGATTTATAAAATTAAATTTCTATATCCGTTAAGGTGAGAATTTTTTTAATTCTTAAAATTAAATTTAATATTCTTAATTCTTAAAATTAACTTAGAAATTCTTAATTCTTAAAATAAAATTTAAAATCTTAATTCTTAAAACTAAATCTATGATTCTTAAAAGGATGTTGATAATGAATCATAAAAGGATTAAATATATGATTCATTCATATTGTACGATTCATAATTCTATTATTCGATTAAAAGTATTTCAACCATACTAACATATGATTTCAAGTCACACAAAATAATCTAGTCACTTTCTTTAGAAAAACAAAAATAAATTTAGTAAAAATAAATATTACTAAATAATAGTTGCTGACTTTTTTTTCTCTATTTGGCAGTTGAAAAGTTTAAAAATAAATCAATAATCTTTTTAATCCTAATTTTTTATTAAAATATGCTATTACACTCTATTTTCAAAATTATTTAATCAATAAATGTTATCATTAACTAATGAACTTCTTAAATTTGATAATCAATTTTATTTAGTAATGATATTAATATTAAAATTATTAGGCATAACTTATACTTCGTTTATATTTTCAACTGTCTGCCTGTGCTTTACAATTAACTCTTCTGCTGAAGATTCTTGTTCAGACCGATTTCTGATCTCATTTTTGTACTGCTTTCAATTTTTTTTCTGAATTGTGGCTCAATCGCAAGAACTGATATGAACCCAAGAAAAATCAAAATGCGAAAATAGATATCTATAATTCATAAAAGCACTTTTATGAAGTACATTTCAGGACACACAAAAGAATTCAGCCACTTACTTTAGAAAACAGTAAAAATAAAAATTACTAAATCGAAGCTGCATAACAATACGCAAAGTCTTTTTCTTTTTATGTTTTAAAAGTTGAAAATAAATTAAAAGTCTTTTTAATCCTATTTTTTTTTTATTAAGGTAAATTAGTACACAATGCTATCAAAACGATTTAATCAATAAATGTCGTGATAATTGAATAATGAACTTTTAATTTTGATAATCAATGTTCAATAATCATATCAATATTGAAATTATCAGGCATAACATATTGTAGAATTACACTTCATTTATATTTCTACTATCCCTGGGTGTTTCACAATATATATTTATTTAGTATTGATATACTATAAGTTATACCGCATAATTTCAATATCGATATATATATATAATCATACACACACACACATATATATAAGCACATATATTATACACATATATATATAAGCACATATATTATACATATATATATATATATATATATATATATAAGCACACTCTTAACTTTTCTGCGGATGATACTAGCCCGCATCGATTTCTGCTTTAACTTTTATACTTCTTTCAAAATTTTCCTGGGTTGTGGCTCAATTGCAAAAACGATTTTGAACCCAAGCAAATCAAAATGCGAAAATAGATATCTATGATTTATAAAAGGACTATTTGAAGCATATTTTTAATCACAAAAAAGATTTCAGCCTCTTTCTTTAAAAAAAAAATTTAAAAAAAAAATACAAAATAGAAGCTTCTAATAACAATCCGTAAAGATGTTTTTCTTTCATGTTTTGATTGTTGAAAAGCTTGAAGGACCCTAAATTTTTCTTAGGAGCACAAAACCGGGCCCCTGAGAAAGGGCAGAAGTTCGAATCCATTGACAAGAGCTATTAGCTTTCATGTATGAGGGTATTTTATAGTAAATATTGCATCGTGAGTATGTCATCCATGGGATTATTATGAGGGATTGAAGTTAATTTTCTCTAATAGAAGTAAATGTGGAGCAGTTACCTTAAGAAGTTCTCTCGGAATTTTTGTCTTCTTAAAGTCAATTTTAGAATTATCTATTAATTCACACTCGAAAATGACTTTGCTGCTCCTGCCTATAGTGAAATATTTCTTTTATATATGACTCTAACATATTAGTAATATTTAAAAAATACTAAATTCTGCAAAAATAAATTAATGCTGTAAGAATAGAGCATAAAAGTATGAGCTAAAAATATGAATAACTTTTTATTAGGTTATTTTGAGTTAAAAGTATCTATGCTATATTAGTTTGTCATTTATTACAATTCTGATTTTATCATAATTGAGCGTTTATTAAGATGAATTTTAAATCACTTTTTAAGTGTATTTCTTGGCGTATAATAATATAATGAATATTAAATTTTATTCAAAAAAATAATTTATATCTCCAATAATTCGCCAACAGGAAGAGAAGGAATGAATCCTCCATATACTGAAAGCAACTAATTTCTATGCTTCCGTGAAAATGTTCAGCCCACTCAGCTAAGATATCGCCTTTTCACAGCTTTAATTGCGGACACTCCATTGCCGAGGGGGAAATCATAATGGGTCAACCCCTTAATCGGTTTGGAACATTTCGGAATGGAGGGACAGAAAATTATTTTACAACCTATAGCCGTGTTATTGGACTGTAGGCGGCGATCGATTGAGTTAGCGAATTTCAAGGGAGGAAATTCCACTTCAGAACAGCATTTACTCCCCTCATCTGCAGTTGAGAACAGATTTTGCAATTTCAGTTTAATTCAATGCATCAGCTCTAAGCTAGTCCACGGATCCCTCGATGTTCAAAGGGTCCATAGCTTAACAAGAAAAAAAAATATCATCAATTTTATTTTCACTGATCACTGTTTTTATTCGATCCTTTATCATAGGAGTTTATGGAATAAATTACAATATTTTGATTTGTTTTTCACAGAAATAACAATGGACTGCGATTAACAATAGACGTAACAGTTTACCTTTTTGTTAATCAGTAGACATAACAGTATTTATTGGCAATTTGTATAATAATTAAATTTGAATTAACCTCTTTTTTTTCATAACATAATTTATTTTATTTTATTGGGTTTAGAATAAAGTAAAGAAAATGGTTAAAATCTAGGAATTCGTATCGGCAATTTGTAGAAAAATTAAATTTGAACTAACCTCTTTTTTCATAGCATGCTTTATTTTTATTTAATGTACTTAGAAGAAAGTAAAGAAAATAACAAATTGTCCTCATTTTAATAATTTAGCATTTTTTTTTAGTATTTTTAATTTAGCATTTTATTTACGGCTCACCCATGTAAAGGGGGGAATTACCATCAGACAGGAAGATTTTAAACTTATTATTATTTACATAACAACAGTATTCAAATTGGTATTTGTTTGATAAATAAATATAAATTATCCTCTATTTTCATAACATGATTTTTTTTTTTTGTTTAATGTGTTTAGAATAAATTAAAGAAAAGAACATTCTTATTTTTATAATTTAACATTTTGTTGGGTGGATATTGGTGGGCCTTATATTCAACTTACAGCTCACCAATGAATATAAGGACAGAATATTACCATCGGGGAAAGACTGTTAAAGGCATTAAAATTTTAAGCTTATTATTATTTACATAACAACAGTATTCGTATAGGCAGTTTGTTTAATAATTAAATATGAATTAATTACTTTTTTCATAACATGATTTATTTTCATTTAATGTGTTTAGAATAAAGTAACGAAAATAACAAATTATTTTTATTTTTTTAATTTAACATTTTTTTCTTGGATTAACCTCAGTGGACCTTATGTTCCGTTTACAACTTACTGCTGGGCGATAAGGGCAGTATAATACCATCAGGGTAGACATTTAAAGATAATTGTCCTGCATTTGCGATTCATATGGGAAAAACTCAGAAAATTCCCATAAGGCAGCCAGACTATTGATGTGAGACTTGTCACAATTGCAATAAATATCCTTGTCTCTGAAAGCAGTAACTGCAATGAATGCCACCACAGGATTAGAATCCGAGCCCTCCTGCATGCTGGCTGCACACATTATCACTGGGTCACGAACATTTCAGTCTTGAACATCAGAGAGACTTATGTCCCATTTGCAGCTCACCAATGGTCGATAAGGACATAAAGTAATATAATCGAATAATTGAAAATAAGTACATGTTACCTTGGTCTACAAGATCACCAGATCTAAGTTGACGTCATATGTTGAAATTGTTTATTCAAGCATACTTTAATTTTTTTAATAAGGGTAAGAAGGCTGCATTTATTTAAAATAATAACTAAAATGTTAAGAAAACATTAATAACACTTTTTTTAAGTCTATAAAATAATTATCCAGATATACCGTGCAAGTACTTGGAGAAATCTCCAACAAATAACAGACATCAAATTAACAATCTAAAATTTATCTCAGAAAAGTTGTTGAACATTGTTGCCAACAATGCCACTGTTGATTCGTAAATGTTTCTCCTTTACGTGTGAAGGTGAGCAAAAACTAGGAAAAATTCCTAGGTTGTTTATATTAGGTTCTCATTTACAGGCTCTCATTAGGCTTTCATCCACAGAACGTCTCCTCAGTATTGAAGACGATAAATAACTGCAACTCGTTTTTACAACGAATTCAACCATACGTCTTCTTGTATACTAACAGTGTGCCAGCCACTGGACAGTGGACACTAACTTCTAACACTGGAATCGACATAAAAATAATTGGAAAAAACAATAAAATTATTTTACAATTCAAAAACTTTAAAAAATCATGTTTTTTTTAAATATTTGTTGTAAGAAAATTGCATTCATCATAGATGCGTGTTTGGTAAAGGCTTCAATTAACACGGATCAAGGCTTAAAGGAAGAAAGGGGCCTGAATGGCCGAATGGCTAGCGCAATGGCGCTCGGTACCACATGTTTCGGGTTCGAGTCCCGGCGGTGCCATGGATGCTTGTAGTGGTTCGGAATCCACTTTAAACCGTAAGTCCCGGTCTATTCAGCCTAAAGTGTGCACAAGATGACCATAGAGCGACAAACCGAACCAACCCTAAAGGAAGAGAAACTTAAATTTTTTTTCTCATCGTACATTCATTTAATCTGACTTCAATGGAAAAAAAATTAATTTTAAAACCTTAAATAAATTTCCACGTTTTTTGTTCATAACTTACGCTGATTTTAAATATGAGCCGGCTTCTTTGAAAGCGGTGTAAGTCCTTTTTATATTATATGGAGATATTTAAAGCTTGTATTTGAATGGATTCAAAAATATAGACACATGTTAAGAAGCTAATTTTATGTTTTTTAAGTATTAAACTGATTTAAGTTTATAATGTGATCGTTTTTAAAATAATGGTTAAAAAAATTGTACTTTTGATGACCTCAAATAGACTTACACTACTTTCAAAGCCAACAAAACGGAAAATCATTCATTTATGAAAGCCTAAATATGGGATTTCAATTGAATAAAATCATTTTTTTATGAAATTTATATTAAATATGTAAAAACACAACAACAAATAAAAAGGCTTCATTTCAATATTTCTCCAGGTAACGCCATGTTAATTATTTTAATTACAACTATATATTAATATGTCATAACATGATCTAAAGGTGCTAATTTTCATGATCTTCCTCGTCGTGGGGGGGGGGGACAAATCTAGTGTTTTAAACTCTACATTTTCATCAAATGATGTTTTATACATCATTTTGTATGGTGAACAAACAGAACACACTACTAATAACATTTACAACTCTATATATGGAGTCCTTCTCCGACGATATTACAGAAGCGATATTACATCTTTATTTGAAATTTAACTAAATACATACATTTTTTTGACAAAATGATGGAAATTTTAAAGAATTTTTTTGGGACAGTTTGTACATAAAAATCACATAGCAGATTACATTCATTATTGCCTTTAACTAACTTGCCCTATTCGTGGCCAGTAGTAACTTGAGCATTAGGGATGGGGTTCATTTATGTGGTGGCTATGTTGCAGACACTGTTTCAAAAAAAAAAAAAAAAAAAAAAAAAATGGCGTGTGAGATTTTCAGCAACTTGTCTCGTTAGTTAGACTACCTGGTAGGAGTTTTCAGGGTTTTGTTCTATACGACAAGCAAATGCGGGGGTAGTTCACCATAAAAGTCCACCCGGAATGCACTGCTTACCTGTGATCATTGTCTTATATATATATATGTATATATATATATAGAGAGAGAGAGAGAGAGAAAGAGATTGTCACAGAAATGAAATCACTATAGAATTGTGTCTGGTTGTTTTCAAGAAACCTCGGTGATCGTCTTTATAATGAATAAAATGTGCCCGCTTAGTAGCTCAGTGACAACATGAGCATTAGGGCCGAGGCTTAAAAATCGGTGCCCGCGGGTAAACATAGTAATCGATACACATAACACAAAACTTAAAATAAATTTAGAGAGACAATTAGTGAGGTTATAAATTGTGAAGAGGGATAAGTAAAACAGCATTATCAACGTGGAGTTTATACTCTCTATCAGAAATAACACTTATGAGGAAGAAACCTGGAATAAAAGCAAAATTCGATGTCAGAAACTGGTTCATTGAACGAAGACCCACAGGGGAGGAACAAGCAGGGGAGGGGATCAAATTTCCACTGGTATTGTGAAATTCGCAATAATAAGGAGAGCAGGACACATAGTAGCATTGATTGCGATATTTGTTTGTAAACTGTTTTTACAAAGGGTCATTAACCATTTTAACAACATTCTATTCTGTAAAATTTGCAGTTTATTGGAGGGGGGATTCAGTCGCTAGGGAGGATTTCCCAAGTAGGAAAAGAAAGAAATTTGTGTCTAGAAACTGTCCTAACTAAAAGAGAAATTCTGCTGGAAGTTTTATTCTTTGTCATTATGATTATCTCATTAATGCTATGGCAGAAAGTTAGCTTAATGGCATGATTGAACTACACTCAAGAGCCAAAACATTATTACCACCTGTCAATAACGAGTTGATCCACCTTTGGCGCGCAACACAGCTTCAACCGGCCTTGGCATGGATGCCACAACTTCTTGATAGATGGCCGGAGACAGATTGTACCAGATGTTTAAGCAACGGTCACGCAAATCCCAGATATTGCGAATTGGTGGTCTTTGAACTCTGAGTGCCGTCCCAGGGCATCCCAAATGTGTTCTATCGGATTGCGATACGGTGAATTAGGCGGCCAGGACATTAACTGGAATTCAGCATCTTGCTCTTGGGACCACTCCAACACAATTTTAGCCTTGTGACAAGCGGCGTTGTCCTGTTGGAACATTCCATTTTCAACTGGAAAAAACAGAGGCCAGGTAAGGGTGCTACTGGTCCGCAATGATGTTCAGATACCCTGTAACATTCATGGTCTGCTGTACCACAACCACGAGTCCCAGAGACGCCCAAGAGAATGTCCCCCAAAGCATAATACCGCCACCACCGGCCTGTGTATGACCTACTGTATATTGAGGGAGCAACTCTTCGCCTGGAAGACGGCGTATCCTGACACCGCCATCGGCGTGAGGAATGACAAACCGTGATTCATCTGACCAGGCAACTCTCTCCCACTGATCCATGGACCAGTCACGATGCTCCCGGGCCAAGCGCAGGCGTAGTTGGTGATGACGCTTGGTCAGCAAAGGCACACGAGTGGGATGTTTGCTGCGTAGCCCCATATCCAACAGTGTCAGCTCCGATACTATTCTACTTGGCCCTGCATTGTAATGGGCTGTCAGCTGAGCCACTGTCTGGCTTCGGTTTTGCTTCACCATGCGAGACAGTCTCCGACGACCTTTTTCTTTGATAGCGTGTGGACGTCCAACACCATGTCGTCTACTGCTGGTTTCACCGTCATTCATCCATTTTGCATAAGTACTAACAACTGTATATCGCGAACAACCCACGAGTCGTGCAGTTTCGGAAATACTTGTTCCGAGCCTTCGAGCCATTACAATCTGCCCTCTATCAAAGTCGCTTAGATCCGCAGCCTTTCCCATCACACACAGAAGAAAGTAAAAGAATGATTCTTCAGACTCTCCAGTAGCAGTTAAATACCACTTCCACCTGATCACGTGCCTTCCACGTCATCCGGGCGAGTTCATTGCAAAATGTATGGGTGGTCATAATGTTCTGGCTCTTGAGTGTAGATTTATAAACTGTTAATGTTGCAATATTTTATTACATGGATTTGTCCTGGCCTAAATGTCTGATGTGTGATACCAAAGAAAAGCCGATGATTGATGCCGTAGAAAGATGCCAAAGTGTTTTTGTATCAGTTAAAATAAATATTTAGTAATATGTGTCTAGAAATGTTAGCAAATCAAAATTATATCAGAGAAGAAAATGAATGAATGAAAAAATGGAAGCAATAGTGCGTTAATTATTTTTATGCTTTAATAAAATGAAGATTTATTTTAAGAATCTGAAAAAAAAGAGTGATCTCAAACGCCAAATAAGTGCAAAAGTCTCAAAATGCGCAAGAAAATGGATTAGATTGTGTGATTATTTTTTTATATTTATATAAATATTCTTCCATTAGAAATAGTACAAAGTAGATGATGTCAATATGTCTAATGGTTGAGGGACTAGCGCTTGGGGCCACAGGTTTAGAGTTCGAATAAGAAGGTGCCATGGATGTTGGCACAAGTTCGGAATCCAGTTTAAATCCCATCTGCTAGATTGTAATAATAATTGGATAAAACCATTTTACTGTATTATTTAGGTTTTTTTTTTCTAACGAAGATAGTTAGTTTATATTGAAATAACTTATTTCTACAATTTTTTAGCAGATCTTAATAACAAGGCTTGATTTGCATACACTACACATGTTTTTTGCTGGGTATTTAAATACAAAACAAAATCATTTTACTATTTTGCAGTTTAGAACCTTTTAGAGTTCCTATCAATCAAGACAAACCTTGGTAAAATACATCAAAACGTTTAATGATTTTTTTACAAATTAATTTCGTAATTGAAAACTATATAAATAACTCCGCCATGATAAGAATTTATGTTTTAACATAAGAAATACTAAAAGAAAACTTTCTGAACTTTAAAAAATACTTTTGAAAAGTAGGTGATCAAATCCAGCCAATTTGAATTCTTATTATACTATTTAAATTATCGGTTCAAGGAACTCCTTTTTAATAACGAAGTTGCAATAAGTGGTACGATTCCATTAAGAAATAAACAGTAACGTGATTCTGGAAAATAGGAAAATTAAACAGTAAAGCGCAAGTGTACTGGACAGGCAGACTGGTCCGTCCCTAGAGAACACCCACTTACCAAGGGTTCATGGAAGCTCTAATCTCCTGCCCTAAACGATTTGGAAAAAAAATCTCTTCATTTTACTACCGTGAAATAAAGGATCTGAAAGTTCAATGAAAAGCATGTATGTAAATTTTCACTTCGATTTTTTTTCCCAGAAATGCGAATGGGGTTTGAGCGTGAACGCATGAAAAGGGGTGTTCAGAAAGGAGGTTTTCTGAGCAGACAAGGCTGCACTGACGGTCACTCCAATGAGTGGAAACTTACGTAAACGTGGAAACACGAGTATCTAATGGACGTGCATCCGTTCCTTACAGCCTCAGCTTTTAAACTACTCATGCTCAGATGAAAAGGTTTTTAATTTGTCTTTTGAACAAACTGAATCCATTATGAAGAAAAAATTAATAAATTTATTAAGGCTAAGTCCACGTAGATACAATGAGATACAATATGGCGAATGGGAGAGTCATAAAAAATGATTTTTTAGTGATTCATTATTCTATTTCTATAAAATGTGTAGCTAGCCATCTTTAATTCAAGAATCTATCATAAGAGAGAAATCGTTATTGCATATAAAAAGTAAGGAATTAAAAATTGTTGTCATGTAAAATTAAAAAGCAATGTTTGTTTTTTCCATGTAGAGAGATTTTTATGCATAGACTAGATAGGCTGATCCTTATCAGAAATTATGAATTGTCAATGCAAACGTGAAAAATTCGACAAATATTGCAGCATGAAATAAATGTTTAATAAATATTTTGTATAATTATGATTGCAATTTTTAAATTCTAATGCCAAGTAAACAGCATTTATGTTTAATTAGAGATATTTTTTACAATTTCCCGATAATAGATTAAAGTATTTAAACCTGCGTTGTCCGACTCGTGGCTCAGTGGCAATGCGTGCCAGTGGTGAGCACTAGGGCGGAGGTCCCGTCCGCTGCGGCTTTGTGGTAAACACTTTTTCAAAAAAAGAGGATGCTTGTGTTGTTCAGCATTTTGCCTCGTGTGTCGGACTACCTAGTGGGGTTTTCTCCGCTACGATAAGTAAATGCGGGGCAGTTTCTCCCTAAAAGTTTTTCCGGAAAGCACTGTCCTCCTTCAGCTTCACGAAGCCCAGTCAGACGTCATGAGATGATTCATTCCTGCGGATGCTTATCCTCTTCTGCGGACGTTCCATCACAACCGAAGCTGTCCCTCTTTCCATGAGATCCACACGGGTTCTCAGATTTCATCGACATGTTGTTGCTTACCAAGTGGGATCAGAAACAACAAATCAGGGCTAATATTGTATTTTGTAATGGAAACTTTTCTAAGATTCAGCAAACTTTCACAAAAGTTAATCTTTATTCACATTGGAATTTGTTAGAAATATTAACTTATTACAAACTTATTCTTAGAAAATTAACTGAAAATAATGTTATTTGCTTCGATTCGTCTCGAAAGTGCAGTTTTGCAAAGGAAACTGTTGTAATTGTTTCTCTTGGGCAGAGACGAAATTATGGTTTCAAAGATATTACTTAAAAAAACAGATTTTCTTTCAAGAACTGATGATGTAAGCCATTGGTTAGGATGCAATATGAATGGTTGTAATCAATCATTTTCTCCGAATCCTATATTAATCTTCCTTTTTTTAAAAAAAAGAAAATCGCCCGAAGAACCAATTAACATAAATAATTCTCAAGTGCTGATAGAAAGTAATTCAGACGTATAAAATTCATGTGTTTTGTTATTTCATATAATTCAAGTAAGTGAAGTTTTAACAACTGCTTTACTTTGTATTGGCATGCAGACAAGTATATAGGGTTGCGCAAATTTTTTCTGAACACTTACCTATTTCGAATGAAAGCTTTTAAATTATGATTTAAAAACTTCTAACATCATATCTTTCCAACAGCAATAGTTCTGTCCTATAATTCAAAAATTTTTTTTTACAATGCCGAATGAAATTTAGCTATCAATAATATTTTTTGGTAATGATGACAAAGTAGCTATAAAAAAGACAGGAAAAAAATATTTATTTCCTATAATACAATATTAAACTTTTTTTTAAATTAAAAGTAATTGCAAAAAAAAAAAAAAAAAAGAGGATAGAATGACAACATAAATTCTGATATCTGCGTTCGAATTCCAAAGTATAATGTGGGAACTAGAACTGTGCCGTAGGTCAGCAACAAATTGCGACTCAGGAGACATTAGGGCAGATGTTCAATCTGCTGGCAGCTTTTTTTTTTGTAGACACCGTTTAAAAAAATGAAGAGATTCGATGGAATTTCTGGTGTTCTGCTTCTTGCCTCGTTCAAGTCGAACCACTTGGTGGCAGTTTTCCGGGTTTTCTTCCATACGATGCGTAAATGCTGGTAAATGGTAGCTCCCCCTAAAATTCCTGCCGAAAGTCACTGCCCTTCTTCTTCAGCGACTCGGAGCCAAATCAGATTTCTACCTACGACTGCTCCATCACAACAGGAACTGTCCGCCTCCCTTTCCCTCCTTCCATGAGTAAAATACTTATAGGGCGCTTGTTACACGCTCCTGGACACTAAGGATTAGTTACAAGAAGAATATGGCGAATTGGCGGGTTTCCTCTTTCAGTGAATTCCGCTTTTATGAATGGAATTTTTTACCTTTAATAATTAATATAGAATTGATAGGTTAATACACTTATTGATTGATTGAGAATTAACAGTCTTCATTATTACAATATGCATTACAAAGCACCAGTGACTGAAGTTTCAAATGTTTAATTTAAATGAACAACAACTGAGTACGAGGACTTGAGAATCAACCATCACTCAAGAATGTCTTGATGAATCGAGAACTTTAAAAGCTTCATTTGCTGGCTTAATTCAATCAATTTTTCAGATTCACTATTTTTATATAACACAACTAAAGCTTTTTAAATATTACATTTAGATTCTGTTTTATAGAACACGTTAAAAAAGTATCCCAAATTTTTCAAAAATTCAATATATACACATAATTACATAAAGTCCATGCGATCATCATGGACTTTAATTAAATTAATTATCACTAATTAAGACAGCTTAACACTAATTAAGTTAACAGTAATCGTATGCCTTTTTTAATCACACAACTTTTTTTTTATTTTCTAAAATATCAGTAGTATTATTAGTTTATTTAACTTTATTTTATTTTATTAGTCGGGCTTCAAATGAGGTAGATGGGGTAGCTGCCCCTAAATGTCCTTTCGGAAGGCATTCCCCTCTTTCTTGAATCACGGAGCCAAGTCAAACTTCTATTCACGGGTGCTCTATCACAACAGAAGCTGCCACCCCTTCCATGGGAGCACATGTGTTCTTGCAAGTTATACTGTTTATTAAATTGGATAATTAAGAAAAAGGGCTAAACATTTTCACAGTTTTTTCCTTAAGCCCAATTCCTTTAAAAAATTTCTTAATCCCTTTTTTCCATGTATAAAAAAAATCTCCAATTTTAATTTTTTTCTGATTTCAGAAATTTCAGTTATAAGTGCGTTAAAATTAAATTTCATGAAAGCAAATAAAATTTACATTTGTGAGGCATTGCGATCTTCTTCATATAAGTTATATATTTGAAATGGAAACAATGAAAAAATATATAAACAATTAAATTAGCTTTTTATATCAGTTTGTGAGCCATACAAATATTTTTCGAAAAAATTACATACTTGCAAAGTATCTAACATGGGAGCAACCAGAATATAAATGTGAATAATAATATGAAATAGTTTGAAATTTGTAAAATAAATTTTGAAGATATATATAGGAGGACAACGTATATCTACCTCCCAGTGGTGCACTTTGGACAACGTCTGATACGGCAAAAATATCTACAAATACGACCTTCAGTCAGGCTCTCAGTGTGAGTTTCTTAGAGTTCTCCAGTGAAAATCGGGTGTTTTTCCCATTATCATCGGCGGTATTGCTACAGCTTTTCTGTGGTGATGATTATCTCCGCAAACACTTTCACGAATTTAACTGACTCTTAATCATCTCTGTCTCCTTTGCGATATCCAGGACGATATTCATATGTCTCACCTTGCTTCCTGTTTTGTACTACCTCGTCTTTCTTTCTGGGGTCGTTATTGAATTGCTAAATATAAGTTGATCGATTAACTGAAGTCATTTGTTTCTATCTTATTCATTGTATTAATTTTTTTATGACAATTGTTGTCCTGTAAACTCGTCATTGGAAAGAAAAAAAAAGTTTTGTAGATATTTATGCTAATCAAACACGACATTCTATTGTATATTTCAATTTAAGAAACATTTTGTGATTTAAAAATTAATTAAAAAAATAAAATGTGATTTAAATTAGAAGATACAATATCCGACAATCCATTTTCTAAAATAGCTCGAAATGAAGTGATATCGAAAAGCAACGTACTCATTGAAAATAAAAATTGAAAAGAAGGAAATATTTTGAAGACTTCTTTTACTTCTTTAAGTAGAAGAATAATCTAATAAAGAAACTATTGCCTAAACTATAAAGATTTCTCTTACAATATAGGTTTATTAAATTTTTCTTCTAAATCTGATCAGAAACGACATGAATCAGAAGAAAATAATCTTATTCGAAAAATATTCGCATAAGTCAAATGTTTGAAAGCTTTTTTTGTACCCTTTTATTGAATATTGAATATTGGATGAAAGCAGAATAGGCTATAATCTTATTGTACCTTCCCACTCAGTGCAATTTTCCTGCGGCATGGATTCACCCATCGCACTTTCTCCCCAGGGCTCCTCCCCCAAAATTCCCTTCGACATCATGAATAATGCACTTACTAAGTTGCCTTTGCTTAGCGGCATTACTTCACTTTATTCTTACAAGAACAGTGCTTTTATTAATTTAACAGATGAAGTACACTCTCCAGAAGTTCTTTATTAAATTGCTATCTACTTTGTAGCCCAAGAAAAAAATATACTTATAAAGAAAATTTTTATATTGAACTATCAGATATATTTTATATTAAATAAGGAGATGATAGATTCATCATATTAGTTTTCGGGCAACATTTATGCATACATTTTTATGCCATGAAATAGACAAACAATCTAAGTAATTATTTTTAGTCGTTTTATTTATAAAAAAAGGGAGAGTATCATTAATTCAATTTTATTACATACCTATGAAAAAGTGAAAAATAAAAATAAATATTTGCAAAAAGTGGTAATTAATCAAAAATGTGTAACATTGTTTTTAGATTATTTATTTTTATTAAAAAAATAGTTTTTTTTCCTTCAATAGTAAGTTGTTTCTCTCATTTTGCTTTGAATTTAAAATAATTAGTAATTATTAAAGGGCCAGTAAAAAAAAAAATTATCAGTAATAATTAAATGGCAAATAAATTATTGCAAATAAAATTATATAATAATAACGAATCAAAATACATTTTACCACGAAATAAATGTTATTAATACTTTCAGCTTTCCAATTACAAATTAATATTTTCACGAATTGCTTTAAAGCATCCCGTTAATATCTTCATTGGCGCAACAGCCCCTTGGTGGGCCAAAACGCTATAACTACTGGCAGATTTCTAGACAGGAAATGTTTTTTTACGGGGTAGGGATGTCAACCCTGCATTCAACATTCGTAATAGAACCGGGAACTACTGTTTAAAGCGGCTTCCGCATCACTACATACGTCCAACGCTGGAACTTGAATTCTAAACCTGCGCATCAAGCGCTAGTCACTCGGCCATCATCAGGCCTCCATTTTGTTAACTAGTTACACAATTGTTTTATATATTTAAAAATATGTTGTCGATATTGAAAAAATCGTAGAATATAAAAGGATTTCAATAGTGTTAGTTAATTATGGACAATAAAAAGTTATTTTTAATAAAAAAATTTATTTCAAAAATCAATATGTACCCCAATAAAGAATTTATAAAATAAATCCCTATATAAGACGTTTTTGAAAATTCATATTAATGCTTTTCTTTTGATGATGATGGAAATTCGTTATTTCTCTCTTTTTTTTTAATTTGTGCCTTTTTAACTAGCTCTGAGCCATTTTGCGCGATACAAGACATAGGAAATACTGTTGGGGGAATGATGCGAATGATTGAAAATGATTGCAGTGATGAATACTTGATTTTGAAAGTTATATGCATAAGCGTTGCTTTCATAGAAATTTTACTCTTTTCGTCAGCTTTTCTTTATTAATAAAAATTTAGCACTTAAAAAATATTTTGATTTTTTTTTTTATTCTATTACTTATATTCTGAGTAAAAAACAAATAGACAATTAAAATGAAACAGTTTAACAATGAACACTTCTTAAAAGTATTAACGATATAATTTATTAGCTTTATTCATATCAAAGAGTATAATTCATTCAAAAATTTTATTTCATTTGAGAAAATTTTTTTTCCTAAATCTTCCGATAACGAATTCTGAATTTAACAACATGAACTCAAAAGTAGTATATCAGTAGCTCGATCCTAATACTTTTTACTGTTATTTATTTAGATAGTGCAGATTAAAATATAAAATATAACATATGTTAAATTAATGAAGTATATAACATAATTAAATATAATAAATTTAATTTAAAATATAATATAGGGTAAATTATATTATTTAAAATATATTATACGTTATATATTACAATTTGAATTTTCTTTAATCAACAAAAAGATGATATATCTAAACAATAAATAGCATTGTGACGCGGCCAAAAATATAAATATAAATTCATTTGTTAAAAAAATAAACATTCGTCAAATTGTGTGGGAAAGTAGATTTTTTAAAAATCGAAATTAGATATTTATTACCTCTGCAAATAAATACGAGATGCTTTTGTATTTTTGAATTTTGGAATTAAAATCATCAAAAGAGCAGTTACTTGTTATCATGGATTGTTCGTTATAGGCAGATCTACGAACTAGGATTTTATGCATCATCAATCGGCATCGCATACTTATTTTTTTCAATTCCTTCTATTAGAGAGTTTTTGCATACCGTATTTTTTTCTCCCTAGCGCGCATGCGTATCTGTAATAATGTTTCCTATTCCGAACTGATTCAAAGACTTTTTTTTTACTTTCATATAACTGATTCTTCTTTCCACAGAAGGCATGGATTTTTTTTTATTTGATACATCGAGCAAAATATATTTGTCGGTTTTCCGAATCGTTGAAATCCGGCTCGATCTAAAAGCTCTTGTGTCTAGGCCTATACTATTTTCTCGAATAATTTAATTCTTTCATTGCATTGAAAGGACCGATTTCATTAAAATATATATTCTAAAAAAATTTCTTTTGAAGCTTTTTAAAATTAAAATTTTATAACTTTGACTGAAAAATTTTCTCAATCGAATTTAACTTTTGAATTAAATCGAAGTAAAAGAGCTACGCATATTAAATAAAATTTTTAAAAAAAATTAATGTTTATATGTGTTATAGATAAATCAAAATTAAAATAATAAATTATATTTTTCCTCTTAAAATTCTATTCACTTAAAACTGACCAAAATCGGAGTGTTCTTCGTCCCAGAAATCCCTGGAACATGCCTTTGATGGGTCCATCCAAATTTCATTAAGTATTACATGAATACACGTACTTCAAAATTAATATATTTTAAAATAAATAACTTCTCGAAAAGGTAAGATAAATCTTTTTTTTTAACTCTTGAGTATGGCTCTATCATGTTATGTCGTAAGACATGATGATTGTTTTTACTCTGCGCCAAACACACACATACATATATATTGTCCTTTTTCAATGCTCACATTTTAAATGTTTGATTTTTTTAAAAATTTAATTGTTTATTTAATGTTTATTACTTATTTATTGTATTGTTAATTAATTATTTGTATTATGATATATTCCATGGAACATGATCGAAAGTAATGAACTTTATATAGAACACTGAATTTTTCTTTAAAAACCTTAATTTTTTTTTCTTTTGGGATTTCTAATTTACGGTTTTCATTTATAAAAATTACTAAAGAATATAATGTTTTATTTATTGAATCTACTTTATATTATTAGAAAATATTAAACAAAACAATTTTTTTAATTATTTAAGTGTTTATTCTTAGTCTGAAAATAAAGTTGCTGAGCAGTAGAAGAGAAATAATTGATTTAATTTGATGTTTAAAACATGTTCTTCCATAAAATTTCATATTTGCTTTCTTATGAAAAAGTGCATGAGGTAATCGCCTAAGCGGTTGGCCACTCAGCCTGCAAGTTCAGATAAAGCCATTTCCTTCACCCCCTCAATGTGCAAAATTTAAAACAGCTGTCAACATAATCATCTTTATTAGTGACCTAAAATAATGCTCTGCACTGCAAAAGTGAAAACACTCCTCGCAAGAGGAGAGATGTATGGCTCTAGAGGGTTGCCATGGTGATACGGAAACTCTCTCTCTCAATCGGATTGTCAAGGTACAATGCATTGTGTTATAAAAAAGTTGCAAACATAACAAGGCAATCTTCTTATAAATACATTTGACTTGAATGATAAAATTTTAAGGATTTACAGAATACTTAACAACAACAACAAAAAAAGGGCTGGGTTTTTATTTATTTTTTTTTTTTTAAACTGTGGAATAACAAAATTTTTAATTTAATATTCTGAATATTTTAATTTGTATTAAAAAATTTTGTTATTCACTTATTTAAAAATAAAATGGTTAAGATGCTTAAATAACTATGACATTTCATTCAGCAAAGAAAGGCAGGAAGTGTGAAATTAAAAAGCGGAACTCTTCAATATTTCATTAGGATGCATGGGAAAATCAAAAGTTAGAGAACCATTGCTATATATGGAATAAAATTACTAAAACTGAATTCGAGTGCATATTTGTTAAACAATTCCCTCAAAATATTTATTGAATTCAAAATCATGAATTTTTAATTATTCATTATTTCGGAACTTCATCTCCCTTATTAATGGATTTCATTTATATGTTGAAAAAAAAATAATAATACTAAATTAAATACCAATCTTGATGATTGAGAAGGATGTTCTTTTCCAAGAAATATTTTTAAATTGAAGTATTTTAAAGCAATATTAAAGTCAGTTCTTTATTCCTTAATTGTTAAGCCTTCGTTCAATTCGAGTATTACTGCTTTGATATATGTAGAACGTGTGTTCTACATATATCAAAGTGTGTTCTTTATATTTTAATGCTTCACTCGCCATACATGATAATTATGCACAGATGGTAATTATTCGAGATTCCTTTAAAAAAATTCATTTTGAATTTTTACTCTAAGATAGGCTATTTGTCTTGGTAAATGCCATTCTAATTGGAAATCAGTGTTTTGAGTTAAAATATCGTTTAAAGACACATTTTTAGATTAAATTCTTCTGTGGCAAATAGACAGCGTAATCTTGTTTGGTGCCGGTTAACATTAACAGGAATCCTTTGTGAAATTTTGAAAGTTACAAAACGCCTGAAATTATACTGATAATCAGGAATACAAAAATTCGAAAAATCTGCAATACGATTTTTTTACTTATGATTCAATGGATGGAGGCTCAGAGTGTGTATGTTTGGTTTGCCGCTATATGGACGTTTGTTGAACATCTATTTTAGGCTAATTAGACCGGAACCTACAATTTAAGGAGAATTCCGAATGACTAATTAACATCCATGTCACAGTCAGGATTTGAACTTGTAGCCTGTGGTACCAAAAAACCAGGGCACTAGTCAATTGGCCATCAGACCACTGCTCAGATTGTGCAAACTCTTAGAAATATATAAAAAAGATATCGCAAACTTATAATTGCTTGCAAGCATTTCTCCTGATTAGTAGAAGGGCATTTAAAGGTTTATAGAAATCAAAATAATAAAATATATATATTTTTTAGCTTTTCCCAACTACTAATAACTTTTTCATGAAGACGGTAAAGTTACTCTGAGGCTCTGAGAAGAGATTGAGGAAGGGTTAATAAACAGTCCGATGGATCATAGTTATACTAAAGTAGTACCTCAAGTAGCACCAGAGTAGTACCAATCCTTTCTTCTTAATTCCAACCATATGGTTCCAGTTTATTCTTTGAAAAGCAATCATCTTCCAATTTCCTTCGCGTGTGTGAATGTTGTTCATATGAGACTCGCTTTGGTGAGCTCTAAGTAATACTGAAACACTCGTATAGACACGGAAAGACTTCAAAGCAAGTGATTGTTATTAGAAAAGGGGAAAAAAATGCTCTCTAATGTAGTAATATCCGTTGTCTCTTTTGATTTCAGGGAAATACTGCAGAAAATACAGATATTACAACCAAATCGCCAAAGTAAATTTTTTTAGTTTTGTTATCTGTATTACTGGAAAAAAGAATGAATTCCTTATTTCCCTGCTCTTTTAAAATATTTTTTTTAACAAATCATAATTGCTTACAATAAAAATAATAACTATTTAAACACAAGAGAATAAATTATTGAATTTATTTGTTATTTACAAATACATTTTAAGTGACAATTATTTCTGGTAAAACTTAACGAACAAAACATTTTAAATGTTGTAAAAAAGCATTAAAAATGGATGAAAGATAATCAAAAGGGTCAAATTTGAAATAAGATGATAAGCGAATATATATTAAACCCAAAATAAAGGCTGGTGTGAGACTTTGAAAAACGGTGGTAGATATATGCCGACGTGGTAGATATTTTTATTGAAAAAATAATTGATTTGACAAGTATTAGCCTTTCCTTGACGCTATCGAAGAGTTGAGAAAATCTATGCAAATGTCTAAAAAATAAATTTAAAAAAATACAATACCAAACTCTTTATAATACTCAGAGTTGCTATGTCTAGAGAAAATGAATTTTCTTCCTAAATCCAGATGGATCTCGAGTCACAGGCCAGCACTGTTCTGTAAGTTTATTGGTTAGTACTGAAACGTAAAATATGCGTGAAACAAGTACAGAGTCAATGCATTAACAGCTTCTATATCACGAGTAGTGAATAGGACTGTAAATGCTAACAAAACATTTGTAGATGTCTTAACATGATTTCTAGAGACAGGAATAATTTCGTTCATAAAAGTATTAAAGTGTTATGACTGTAGACGAACTTAGCGATAAAATAAATTAAAATAGAACGACAGCGCCAATTTAAAGAATTGCTGAATTCACTTTCAATTAATTATCCTTTTTCGTGTATTATTAATTGAAAGAATATTAAATTCCCAGGAAGATGAATGAAAAGATAAAATAAGATGAATTAAATTTCACAGATTCAGTTTCAACTTTCTGGTGATAATTAACTTCTTCGCAACATATTTAAATCAATTTATTTATTCGTTACTTCTTTTTAAATTCTTTACATAATTTACAAATTATTTCCCTCTAAATAATATACAATACTGTATATCTGATGTATAATGTATATATGTTTAATGTGTATCTGGTTAATGTATAGATAAATGGATTTATCGTTTGTCGCAGAAAAACTGAATTAAAATTTTTCCACTGCAAAAGTATTAGCTGGTGACATAATCTCTGCTCCTCTATGTGCTCAACTTTTTATTGTATATGAAGTTAAAGAAATTTTACGAAAAACTTACAAACTTGATTTTTTTTTCCAATTTTTTCTTAGTAATTAACCATTAAATTATTTAATTAAAAGGAATTAGGCTTTTAAATGCAAACAATAAACAAAAAAGATGCAATATACATAACGTTTTTAATTTTTATATTTTTTTTTATTTAAGACAATTTTATATATATATATATATATATATATATATATATAATAGAAGACAAATTATTTTTTAATGCATATTAATTTAATTTTGTTTAAAAAAAATTGGTAAAATTTGTGATTCCTTCGTTTAAAAAAAATTTGATATTCAATATTAAAAATGAATAGTTAAATCTTTTCTGACGCGACAGCGTACCTCGCAGTTGTTTTCGCAGCAGTTATAAAGAGATTTTGTGCGGAGGTGATTTGAAAGAAGACTTTGTTCCGAAGCCTTCTAATACAATCAAAATCTTTTTTTTTCCTATGCACCCTGAAGAGGGGCAGTTGAAAAATGTTGTTACAAAAACCAGTTTGGAATAGTGGATAGTATTTGCATGAGAAACACCAAAAATTATAACACAGATTCTTTTATATGAATATATAGTAGTTTAGTAAAGTATATAATTTCAATTAAAAATGAAATATATTTCGTGTATATATATATATATATTAGACTATTTTAAGGTTGTGTCATGGCAGTACTAGCTAGTGTAAAGAGAGATAGAGTTTTGAAAGAGAAACAAGGAGATGAGTAGACTAGATTGTTGGTGCTGACTAATCCTCCGTGTCCGGCATTTGGGGACGGACATCCCCATGAGTAGTCTACACATGGATGGAGGGGAAGAGGACCAGCTTCTGTTGCCACGGATCACCCGTAGGGAGAAGTCTGACTTGGCTCCGTGTCGCTGAAGAAGGAGGGCAGTGCCTTCCGAGAGGCCTTTTAATGGAAGCTGCCCCACTTTTGCGTATCGAAACGAGAGAAAACCCGCAAAACTCCTACCAGGTAGTCTGACTAATAAAACAAGATTCTGAACATTATGAATGCCATCGAGTCCCAAAAAGCTTCAAAAAAGCCGTCAGAGGAAGGATCCTCATCCCTAATGCTACCAACGGTGCACGTTGCCATTGGGCTACGAATCGGGTAGAATAGATTGATATTATGAAAGTGCAAATAACAATGACAAGATGAAAGGGGCATCATTCTCGGAAAAAAAAATTATCAATATAGATACAGCATAAATATAACAAATTTCAAAGTTACGAAAATTCAAAATTATGTTCAACAGCCCGAATAAAAACTTAATTGTAAAGCTTGCAATTGGCGTGCATAAGGGCCAAGGTTTAAATTTACTGACGCCAATGTTGTATTTACTACTTTCAGAAACGAGGATATTCGGTGGCGATTGTGACAATATGTGTAAGTAGCACCTCGCATCGAGAGTTATGCTGCCTGTTACAGTTTCCCAGAATTTTTCCTATACGATACTCAAATACTGTAAAACTACATGAAATCAAGTCCTGTACAGGCCCTGCCCTCATTATTCGTCGTTGTGCTATTGGGTGGGAAACCTTTGTACCTACATGATACCCACCGATGTTACGCACACATTCAAAAAAACTATATATGAAATAAGTATACTCTATAAAGTAGTTTGAAATAATGCACATGAAAGGCACCCATGCGCCATTTAACGAAATAAAAAGGACTGTTATCAAATATTTTTTAAAATTATTTTATTAGTTACTAAAATGTAATAATGACTTTTAAAAATTCAAAGATTGTTAAAACTGTTGCATACCTTTTCAATCTTTACAAGAACTGTCCTTACAATAGGCTATGTGTCTTATTATCTTGTAATCAAGCATAAGTAAAATATTTAATTTATAATTTCGTATTGATTATAAATATAACAAAATATGTTCTGTGTTTACTAAATAACACAAAATTAAAAACAAAGTTTTTAAAGATTTTAAGAAAATATAATAATGGATAATACAAAATTTGGATTCACAAAAAATTTGACAGAAAATATTCAAATATTTATAATATAATTACAGATATTATATCTGCAAAAAGTCATAATTCCTATTTTTAAAACAGGGTTGTAAAATGTTTACACCTGCTTTATTATGTGCACTGCCCACCATGTAATCGTAAATTTCACTGTAAGTTTCAATATTTTTATGTGCTTTTTTAAAATTATTATTTTATGAAAAATATACGCATAATAAACATCGTATTCTATTAGAAAATATCATTTATTCGTATTTTTATATTTATTTTAACCTATATTTATTTCAGTTATTAAAAGATCCTGACCATGTCTATATACATAAAAAAATAAATCAAGATTTTTTGCTCATTTGAAGATAGATTTTCATTTCCTCATTTGTAGATAGTTTGTCATAGATTTGTGCATTATATATTTTTACCCACATTTTATTATTAAAAATATCTAAAATAATCTTATTATATGTACAGTTCATAGCTAAAGGTTGTGTTCCTTTAATATAAAGAATAATCGTACAAAAAAATTGAAATATCTAAAAATAAAAGAAAGCCAGTAAAGTTGAAATAATCGTCGTTGCCATTCCGTGGCTTGCTTCGTTAAAAAAGAAGTTAAAAAAAGGAAGTGGAAGAAACAATTGTCCCGTTCATGATGAATAACAGTCACAACCAAGATTGGTAAAAATAAGTCAATATTGTTGAAGTCGTAGTCCATCATCAGGCTTCGTTTGTTGACCACTGTTTCATGAAGTTAACTACAGTGAATGTTAATTATGTACCATAGTGCTGTCAAACATTTTCAATTTCGTATGTGTCATTGGGCTTGACAGTCATTCGATAGGGTCCGTAATATTTGGAAAATAATTTACTTGTTTCGAACTGAGCTCTCTTTATCGTTTTCAGATCATATTTTTATATGGAATAGATTTCTTACATTTTTTTTATCATATTAAAGTTTACTAATTTCTTGACAGTGTTTCGTTTTGTGTCTTTTTACATTTGATCACGTTCATGTATAAGGCCTGATTTATAATCATCCTTTAAGATTTGGATTAATTTTGCGACATCATTAATCTTCATTTTTGAACCTGTTAATAATTCAAAGGGGGAATAGCTAGTGGTGCAGCTTATTATACTGTTTAAAATAGTTTTAATGTTGCAAAGTGTTTGTACTGTTTTTCCGGTTCATTAATTGAAAGTTTTGTTAAAACTGGAATTATTGTGGCATGTATCCATTTCTGAGGGACATAACAGTGGACTATGTGTTCAATGGATTCATTTTTACAATAATCTTCAAAATCATCTGAGAGGAAAACAGTACCACGGTAGATAATTATATGTGATGGTTTGTCAGAGATAATTCTATAATGACTTAATTCATGTGAAGTAGAGGTTGATTTTACAGGATGAATCCAAGAAACAAAAATTAATCCAATCCACATTAAGTATTTAAGATTACCAGAAATATTAATTAAATTAATAAAGTCTTCTTCTTTTGAGAGTTTGCGCATGCATATCTGTAATAATGTTTCCTATGAGCATGCGCGCTAGGGAGAAAAAGCTAACGGACGTCCAAAATACGGTATGCAAAAACTCTCTATTAATTCAGTAAATACCCTTAGCACTTGCTTTAAATTTGCCCTGTTTTAAAATATCAGTTGCAATAATCACATTTAGATTCATATATGAATTATCAATGATCCATATATTTGTCTCAAAATTTCATTTTCGTTTCCAATCTTGGCTTTAAAGAAAACAAAGAGTTTAATTTGACTCTTACCAAAAGGAGTTAATTTATTTTTACAGGGTCGTTCAAGAATCTGATAATCACTTTCACGTAACTATATAAGCTTACACAACTACCAGTATCAATAAGAGAGTTAATTTGCATAAACTTCAATATAGGACAAAATTTCTGAGTCATGAATATCTAGAAATAGAAAATTGGAAGCATTTGATGAAGAAAAATTTAGAATTAATTTGATACTTGACTATTACAAAATTTATCTTAACTATTTAAGTTATTATTTAATAACAATGTCAAACGTCAAATTAAATTATTAATCTCATTTTTTGTAATGAAGTTTTATAAATATAAGTGAAATAAAAGACATAATGCATAAATTTAAATTTAAATTTTTCTTTTCTATTTACTGCTAGACTTTATGTATGCACATTGTTGCAAGTCTGCTTTACATATTTGCTGTCGAATTATCTGTGTAAAAAACGCAATTCTATTTCCGCGCTCTGTCTCTGTAATCGTCATGAATTTCCCCTTTCCATGAAAGTTTATTATTTATTTGCTTTTTCTCAAAATTGGCTAATGCACGCGCCTCCTGTAGTACACCTGTGCACTCCTTGTTCAAATTTCCTACTAACGCATCCGACTTGCTGAAGAGAAATAAGTTATCTTTACTTTTCTTAGCAATTTTTCCTTAATTTTTTTCTGTCTAATAAAATGAACTGGCGAAATTGCATAGTTGCCTGAAATAACTGCATTGTTTTGAAATTAATCTGCCCGTTTTTATGAAGTCATTCTTAGTATAAACAATGCTTAAATAAAAGTCAGGCGTTTTATATAAATATTTGCATTTCAAAAATTCTAAATGAAAGTTACTAACTTTAAAATGATATTTTTTACATACCCATAATCCAAACATACAATTAACAATAATTTATGATTAAATTCTGGGGATTCAACCTTTTTTTGTACCTTAGAGCACAACAAGGAAAACAATTAGGACGACAATTTTAATTAATTTCTCCTCAACAAAAATTGTTTTATAATATCTTTGTATGTCGGTAGAAAAAGGGTTCTCAATTCTGTAAGATCCCTAAAATAGAACATCATCTCTATTTCACCTCATTGTTTACAATTTCATCAAAGTTTCCGAAGATAACGACATTCCTCCGTCATGTTTTTTAAGTAATCTACAAGTTCAACACAATGTTAAGAATTTTATAAATACATTTACACACACTATTTTGCAACAGTAAAAAAAAAAAAAAAAAAAGTCGGTTCTACTGTAGTATAAAACTGAATTTACTATAATCCCGAAGACAGAATAGATTCTACTCGTGCAATCTTTTAGTATAAAGAAGTTCCAGCTATTGTCCATTTAAGACTTAAATTCGAGGAGGAATGTGTTTATTTAATCCTCTTAAGTTATCTATTTATGTTTTTTATATGTTTTTCCAACTTTTCGGCGCTCGCGAGAAGAACAAAATCATAAATTTAAAAATCACTAAATCAAAGTCAAATCACGAAAGACATTTATTGATTAATCTGAATCATTGTACTTTTCATATATATTCTTCCAACATTTCAGCACTAGCTAGAAAAAAAATCTAAAATTAAAGATGTCACTAAAATGGGAAAATTTGCACTTTTTTTCTTTTTTTTTTTTTGCCTAATTTAGCATACTTAAAATCTGCAATGGAAACAGAAGGTATTTAATTTGTTTAAATTTCAGAAAACATTACTCTCCATAATTAAGTCAGAGTGTATTGAATCTGTTGTTGAATTTTCATATACAAAATGTGATATATACCTTGGATTACATTTTAAATTGGATGAATTTACGAATTTGTTATTTCTTAAATTTCAGTGGTAAATAAAATCATAAAATAAAGGGAAAACTATATCTAAGACACTAAAATAAAACGAGGGGAAGCAAATAAAATGAAATTTGATTATTTTGATAACAGAATATGTGTTAACTTTAAAATTCATAATATTTTGAATTTCCCGTCTTCATATGTGAAGTTATTTATCCTTTTCTCTACTTTTTAATAACTTGATTAAAAAAATTCCATCGGAAAGGCCGAGAGTTTCAAGATGCATTGCTACTCTCCCTAATTGATAAATGAAAGCTCATGAAAGAAAAGGAATAAGAAATAAGAAAGTATTCTTAAGTAAGTACTTTCTTATTCTCATGAATAAGAAAGTATTTTATACACATTTTAAAGTGTAATTTTCTAAATAAATGTAAAAATCTGAAATAAAAAAGAAAAGAAAAACAAAACAAATAATAATTATCAAAAAATAAAAAGGCTATAATTTTTTTTTCATAAGAAACTACTGCATTTACTTCAAAATGTATTTTTCTAGATTTAAAGGAATTTGTTGTCAGAATTTTGGTCAAAAGGACATTTCACGAAAATTGATTGACATAATGCGAATAATGAAAATAATGAATCGTCTGCTCCTCAATTGGGGATATCCGTACCAAATCATCGGATTCCTCATAGAAAAAATCAAGTTGGAAAAACTTGCAACTTCGTATGGGCTTGTGAATTTTGAAATTTGAGTAATAATTATTTGCGAAATTTAATTTTAACTTATGATATGAATTGCTTTTTCTTAAAAAAAAACTGTGAATATGTTCTTATTTTTTTGATAATTTTTATTAGTTTTTTTAATCAAACTAATAACATGAATAAAAATAATCAAATAATATTTTATTTAAAACTTGGGAATGCATTAATAATACTGCTATGAATATTGTTATGGACACACATGAATACGCAAACACACATTAGTGTATTTTATGTATTATGTTATATGACAAATGATTTTTATTTCGATTGTACAATTTTTAATTTTGATCACATAAAAACACATATTTATTATTTTTTATAAAAAAAAATGTTCTTCTATAGTAAGAATTATTTAAAGAAAAAAAAATGTGAAACATGTTATAAATTTTTATAACTATCTGCCTATACAAAAGCCTTACATGTTTGCATACAGTGTCATAATTTAAATGTCAAGGATTTTCAACCAATAATCCAAATAATATAAAAATTCTTTGATGTATTTGAAACTTTTTATTGTATAAAACTTAGAATGAAATTTTGAAAAATGAGTCAGAATTTAGAATTTTAGAATTTCAGAATTTATAAATCATCGCAAATTTTCTAACATTTTTTGCTTTTAATTTTTCTGATCAGAATTACTAAATCTTAAAAGAAAACATAGATATTTTATAATAGATAAAAATTGGAACTAAATTATCAAAAATTACAAAAAATATCATTGTTAAATAACCTTAAATAAATACATAAAATTTTAAATTTTTAAAAAATTATTATTATTATTCACGTTTTTATTTATTTTGAAAAATTCCCTTAATTAGGTATGAACACATCGATTATTAATATTACATTAAATAGTATTCACTTCAAGAAATGATTTTTAGTGTCGAGTCCCCTTAATACCTTTCGTTGTAATCTAAACAATGCAATACAGTACAGTGGTGTCTAGGTTCAGCCTATAGTTTAGTGAAGCAATTTGTTAACATAAATAAAATAAGTTTTCTTGGATATTCTCATAAATCATAATAAGTGTAGGTTTCAAAAAACACGTGCATCCATATTTTGATCGAATGTACTAATAAGTAGAAAGTGAACGTGACAATCCTTCTGTGATAATACTACATCTATCGTGTTTATCAATGTAAACATGACACGTTTATCAATGCAAACAAAGCCATTTTTGTAGAATTTTAGCCCGTTTATTTGATTTTCATGCTATTCTATGGTTGTGACAGATTCTTATTCCCTCCAACCTGCTAAAGGAGAGGAAGGGATCATTTGGTTCAACAGCTTTCCGTCTAGAATTGACAAATCACACGAATTTTTCCTCAAAACAATTGTCAAAAAAGGCATAAGCGCCCCATTCTTCCAAATCCATTGGGACTGCAGGTTTTGAATGCCATTACAAACGATGTTGAACTACTTTCCATTTTCAACGTTTGACACGTAACGAACGATGCAGAACGCCACGATTTCTAGCGAAAACTATCTTTTGATCGCTTGTTTATCAGGGCTTTTCGTTAAATGGGATCTTTAAATTTCATGGCTTTCAAACATTATGGCATTGATAGCTTTTGTTTTTCTTTTTCGAGGCATTGTTACTGTTTTAAACTTAAAGTAAATTTTTTGATGCAAATAAACGTGCATTTTTTGCAAAAAATTATGTATGAGGAACATATACCTTTTAAACAAAAAATATGTAAATCTCAGTGTTTAAAATTATTATTTATTCATGTTTATTAATATTTTAATTATTTTTGTATGAATTATACTGTTTTTAAGAAATATAAAAAAAATATATTTTTTCTTCATTTCCTTTAATGAAATAAAAATGCTGTTATTTTGTTGCTTCTATATATGCTTAATTTTTTGTCTGTCTGATGCATATTCGTTGTATTCGTAAAAGTTTTGTTACAGATTATCTCCATGTAAGTGTTTTTTCTTCTTATATTTTTTATATTAAAAAAACGGAATTTCGTACTGATATACTGATTGTGTACGGTGTAGTATATGTACTGATTGTGACTGTGTGGTATGCATACTAATTGTGTTTCTACAAAAATAATTATTCATTTTTTCTTTTTTTTTCCATGTGTGTTTGCTTTATTTATGGTTTTTATGTTATAAATATATTTATCATTGCTGAAGAAATTGCAGACAAATATATAAATAAATAAAAGAACCGATCCAGCATTAAGGTTTTATTTTTGAATTCTGAGTGAATCCTTGAATTTCAACCTTGAGTTTTAAACAATTTGAAAATATATCATTGAATTATTTGATTAAGGGATTGAATAGTATATTCCAGAAAGTTATTTATCGAAAATATTGAATATTATTTCAATAAAAAATTTAATTTTTCGTTATTATGGTAGTTCTGCTCAATGTTATAATTATTAGAAAATAAAATATCTTTGGGGTTCTAGCCTTTTAAAAAAAGAACAAAATGTAGTATGATTGTGTGTGTGATACACAGACAGATAAAAAAGTTTGTGATAAATCCCTCTAATTTCGAGAAATATATATCTGTTTAAATCATGAAATAAAGATTTTAAAATTAAAATAAGAAACATTTAGAATTATTATTTTAAATAGGATATTAAGTTTTAATTTTCATAATGCATTGTAAAATTTTAAAGAATAAAATAGATGTCATGATTTTAATATTAAATATCAAAAGTTCTCTCATAAAACCTTATATTAGTAATAATGATATTTATTTTTATATTAATTTGATATTTATTTATTTTTTTAATCATTAAAATATAATAGTATGTGAAATAATTTAGGCAATTCGTAAGAAATCAAGAGCTCCGAATTATATGGTAAGAAATTATGATGTAAATTTTTCAAAAATATGTTGAGAAAAAGAAAATGTTGTTCTTCGTAAATTTTATAAATTATTAAAGATTATTTCCTATTGGGAACCGTTTGTTTGAAGGAATAATACAAATACTTTATATTACTTTGCATAATAATGTTTTGTAAATATGAGAAGAGTATGGGAAATAAAATGTTTTTAAATTTAAATGATATTAAATAGTTATTATAACCAGCAGTTTTGTAATATAATTATTGAATTTTAATAAATTTTTTAAAAATATTTATTATTAACAAGATAAATATTCGGCTTTTAGGATCATTGGTTGTATTTAAAATATATATACGCATTATAGACGCTCATACATACACACACACACATAAACACACACATACACACACATATACACTGAAGTGACAAAAGTCATGGGATACCTCTTAATATCGTGTCGGCCCTCCTTTCGCCCGGCGAAGTGCAGCAACTCGACGTGGCATGGACTCAACAAGTCGTTGGAAGTCTTCTGCAGGAATATTGAGCCATGCTGTCTCGATAGACGTCCATAATTGTGAAAGCGTTGATGGTGCAGGATTTTGGGCACGAACAGACCTCTCGATGATGTCCCATAAATGCTCGATGGGATTCATGTCGGGCGATCTAGGTGGCCAGATCATTCGTTGGAATTGTCCAGAATGTTCTTCAAACCAATCGCGAACAGTTGTGGCCGGGTAACATGCCGCATTGTCATCCATAAAAATCCCATCGTTGTTTGGGTACATGAAGTCCATGAATAGCTGCAAGTGATCTCCAAGTAGCTGAACATAAGCATTTCCAGTCAATGTTCGGTCCAGTCGCACCAGAGGACCAAGTCCATGCCATGAAAAAACAGCCCACACCATTACGGAGCCACCACCAGCTTGAACGGTGCCTTGCTGACAGTTTGGGTCCATGGCTTCGTAGGGTCTGCGCCACACTCGAACCCTATCATCAGCTCTTACCAACTGAAATCGTGACTCATCGGACCAGGCCACGGTTTTCCATTCATCTAGGGACCAACCGATATGCTCACGTGCCCACGAGAGCCGCTGCAAGCGATGTCGTTCTGTCAGTAAAGGCACTCGAGTCGGTCTTCTGCTGGAATAGCCCAAGAAAGCCAAATTTCTCCGCACAGTTCTAACAGACAAGTCCCTTGTGCGTCCCACATTGATTTCTGCGGTTATTTGACGCAGTGTTGCTTGTCTGTTAGAATTTACGACTCTTTGCAGACGTCGCCGGTCTCGGTCATTAAGTGCAGGCGGTCGACCACTGCGCTGTCCATGGTGGGATGTTATGCCTGAAATTTCATACTCTCGGCAAACTCTTGACTCAGTGGATCTGGGAATGTTGAATTCCCTAACGATTTCCGAAATGGGATGACCCATGGTCTAGCTCCAACTAACATTCCGCGTTCAAAGTCTGTTAATTCCCGTCGTGCGGTCATCATCACGTCAAAACCTCTTCACATGAATAACTTGAACAGAAATGAAAGCTCTGCGAAAGCACTGCGCATTTATACCTGTTCTACGCGTTGCTACTGCCATCTGAAAATTTGTATATTGCTATCCCATGACTTTTGTCACTTCAGTGTATATATAAACTCATGTTTGTGAAAATTGCAACACCATGAAGGACTTACGCGAGTGAGCTGAAATTTTCAGGAAATACAAATTAGTGCATGATATGCAAATGATTAGAATTTCAAATCCGTAGCGCATACGTATGCTGAGCAGCGCCCTCGGAACGGCGGATGGATCTGAATAAATAAACGGCTGTAGCGAGGCGTGTATGGTTATCGGTGGTTATCTGCTAGCGGTAAACGTTAACTCAATCGCTACTTATGTCTCTTCGACGAAAGAGAGCGAGATTTGAACAACTTACAGAGTTTGAACGGGGGAGAATCATCGGCCTTCGTGAAGCTGGATTGTCTTATCGTGCAGTAGCAGCTCGTGTGCAGCGTAACAGCAGCACAGTGATGCGTCTTTGGGAGCAGTGGACGGACGAGTGTCGGACAACTCGGAAATCCGGAAGTGGATCCCGAAATGTGATGTCAGCTCGCGATGATAGACACCTGGTCCGTATGGCGCTGACGGACCGTACAGCTTCCTCTAGACAATTGGCAGCACAGTGGTCAATAGCTACAGGTGTTTCATTGTGTGCTTCATCAATTCGTAGACGTCTGCTGCAGCGTGGACTGCGCGCAAGGACTCCTTTATACAGGATCCCTCTCATGCTAAACCATCGCCGCCTGCGGCTACAATGGGCCGCTCAGCATAGAGACTGGCTTGCTGGTTGGCAGAATGTCGTGTTTTCTGACGAATCCCACTTTAATTTGTGGTACCATGATGGCCGCATTCGTGTCAGACGCTATGCCAGTGAACGCCACCTTCCGTTATGGTCTGGGGTGCCATAGCATATCATGGACGATCTCAATTGCTAAGAATTGTGGGCAATCTGAACAGCAACCGGTACTTCAGTGAAGTTCTACAGCCCCAAGCTGTTCCCTTCCTTCAAAGCTTGCCAGACGCTGTATTTCAACAGAACAATGCCCGCCCTCATATCGTTAGGACTGTTCAATCCTTCTTTGCAACGCGGCAGGTACAGCTTCTTCCTTGGCCTGCGTATTCCCCGATTTATGTCGCCGATTGAATATGTGTGGGATTTCGTTGGTCGGCGTCTCGCTCGTGATCCTCGTCCTGCTGCTTCTGCAGACGTACTTTGGGTGCTCATACAAACAATATGGAATGCTCTTCCTCAGGCAGACATTCAAAATGTGTTTGACTCCATGCCACATCGTGTAGCAGCACTTATTGCGGCGCGTGGTGGCTACACAAAATACTGATTCCGATCTCTTGTTATTGTTTGTTTGCTTTGAACATTTAATCATTTATTTGTGCCACTACCACTCAGCTGCGTAGTAAATTTCATTCAATTATGACGATTCCTTCATGGTGTTGCAATTTTCACAAACATGAGTTTATATACACTACTGGCCATTTAAATTGCTACACCAAGAAGGCTACATTCTATAGACATGAAATTTAAACGACAGGAAGAAGGTGGTGTGTTGTGGCGCTGCCATCCACCCACTTAGTGAATGAGACGTAATTAGGAAATTGATGGGAAATGTGTAATTTTAAATTTATGTATTTTGTGTTTATAAATTT
>BPLQ01013512.1:39293-52299 GCA_021605075.1 Caerostris darwini
AAAAAAAAAGGAAAAGAGGAAAGAGAAGAAAGAAAACTGTCTTAAATAGGGCCATTTTTATTCAAACTCAGTGCTTGGTTGCTGTTTGACTTCCGGTGGTCAGGGTAGAAGATGGCTGCCCCCATGATGTACGAATTGAGCCTCAGGCTCCGTTCTCTCCGGATGGAACAGGGATCTCGACCAATCAAGGCCTGGAATGACGTCAGCTATGACGCGGTAATGGTTCGGGCTTATAAGCGGTGGTGGAGAGAGGTTGTGGCTGGCTTTTTTGACTGAGACTGGACGATGGAGTGAGAGAAATGAAAAACTGAGGGTTAGCTGCTGCACCAGGTGATGAATTCGGCTGCAAGACAATCCAAGATGATCAGGGATTGAGACATCACAGCAGCAAAGTGCGACCGAAATTGTGCGTAGTAATGAAAAGCACAATCCGTTTTTGCCAATTTGACGACTATCACTTTTGAGATTTGCCGTTACAGTCGAGGATTTTGCGGACGAAAGGTTCAACGTTCCAATGACAAAGTTTGAGATGAGTACTCGTTTGAATGTTTGATTTCTCTTTGCAATATTTTATCATTACCTTTGAGCATTGTATTTTTAATGTATTCAGCATTCAGATACAGATTCTGAATAACTCTAAAGTGATATTGAATGCTCAGTGCGAGTTCAGCGCACATTCCTCCGTCCTTTTTGCGTATGAACTCAACAGACAGAATTTAGTGGCTCGTCCTTTTCTTGTATTTAAATTGCTTGTGATAGATATGAGTGAAAGTTAAATTACAAGAATTGATTTAATTTCTATTTTTATCTAATGTATTGTGTTAAGTTAAATCTAAGTGTATTGTGTGCGTACGTAATTGTATAATATTGGTGGGGCCCCTGTTTGCATTTAATTCAAAATTAATTCATTTGTTTATATCTAATTTTATTATAATAAATCTAATGTTTATGAATATAATTTTCCAGATTATTAATTCCTGCTGACATTACACGCACCATGCTGATTGTCGTTTAGGTAAAATTTTAATTTCCTGGGTTAATATCTAAGAACACAACGCAATTAATTCAATAATAGTATCTGATTTGTTTTGCTTTTGATTCGTGATTAGAGGTAATAGTTTAATTAATTAAATGTCTAATTAGCAACACGACAGGTGGGATATGCAAATGATTAGCTTCTCAGAGCATTCAGACAAGGCAGGCGCCTATAGCGACACCTACAATGTATTTAAACGAGGAAATTTTTCAGCCGTTTCCTCATACACAAATTGCATTTGAGCGTTGTTGAATGGTGAAAAGTTGTGATACCTCGTGTCAAAAGCAGAAATGCATACCAGCACGTTTCTGATTTTGATAAAGGTCGAATTATAGCGTACCGAGATTGCGGTTTATCGTATTGCAGTATTGCTACTCGCGTCGGTCGATATCCAATGATTGTCAGCAGAATATGGAATCGTTGTGTTAAAGACGGAAATACGGAACGTCGTGCTGGATCTCAACGGCCCCCTATCACTAGTAGCCGAGAAGACAGGCATGTTACCCGCATGGCCTTAATGAATCGTGCAGCCACGTCAAGGGTCTTGGGTCAAGAATTGGGGTCGACGCAGTTTGCAGCAGCACGGACTCTCAGCTCACGTCAATTTCACGTCAAAATATTCATTAGTATTTGAGTTACGCTTGGTTTTGTGAGACGTTAAAGCTAATTCCGGCGAATTGAGCAAAGAAATTGCATTAAATTTTGTTTGTGGAAACATTGTTGTTGTTGTTGCAAAAGGCATTCGGTGAGCAAACTATATCGGAAAGAAATGTGTACAAGTAGTATTAACAGTTCAAAGAAGGCAGAGAACGCGATGAAGACCGCTCTGGTTTACCATCCACCTCAACCGACGCAGCTCACGTACAAAAAAATTAAAGATTTGGTGCTTGCAAACCGTCGATTTACAATTAGAGAACTTGCTGATGATATTGGAATTTCAAAAAGATCGGTCAATTCCATTTTGGGCCTCAAACTCGTCAAATCTCGATTGGTACCGAAATCGTTGAATTTTTTGGAAAAAACATCTCCGCGTTGAAGTGTGTGAAACTATGCTTTCTGACTATCAGGACAAGTTGAAATGCATCTTAACTGGAGATGAGACTTGGATTTATGCTTACGACTCGGAAACAAGCGATCAATCGAGCGAATATTGTGACAAAAGTGAAGCAAGAGCGAAAAGAGCATGCCAAAGTCGCTCAAAAATCACGGTCATGTTGACTGTTTTCTTCGATGTGTATTATGAAGTCCTTCAGCCCAGCCAAACTGTCAACAAGGAATATTATTTGAGTGTTATGCGTCGTTTGCGGGAAACTATTCGCAGAAAGAGGCCATATTTGTAAAAAGACAACTCGGGTTTTGCATCGCGATAATGCGCCAGCTCACACTACATCGATTCTTCGTGACTTTTTCACCAAAAATGAATCTCATATCGCTCCATAACCACCATGTTCACCTGATTTAGCACCTTGCGACTTCTGGCTATTCCCTAAACTCAAAAGACCATTCAGTCGGCACCTTTTTGAGTCGATTGAAGAGATTCAACGTGAATCGGTGCGAGCTTTGAAAGCCCTCTTGGCCAATGACTTTTTAACATGTATTGAGAATTGGAATAAAAGTTGGCATAAGTGCATTGCGTCTGAAGGGGATTACTCTGAAGGCGATGAAATACATTTGGAAGAATAAATAAATAGTTTTTGAAAAAAATAAAAATTGTTCTTACTTTTTGGGCATAGTAGTATAATGGAAGCAGTTGGAATTTAACACCATGAAATTCAAAATGTTTGTTGAAATAAAAAAAATTACGGTGTGCTATTTTGGTCATCACTTTTTGAGTAAATAGGACATTAAATTTCCATATACTCTGGGATATTGGTGGAAACACATAAGAATTAAATTAAAATTTGGCTTAAATTAAAGTTTTACTTAAAACTATAGCAAAAATGAGCTGATTTTCAATTATCTAAGACTTAATTGCACATAAGCAGTGAGATGCTTTATATTAAATTATACAAATATTCATAGAATATAAACTAGATAATTTTTTTAAAATTATAAGCATTCTACAAATTTTTGGTACAGACTTAGTTTTAATCACCCAATGAAAGAATCTTCCATCAAAATATAAGTTAACTAAATAATGAATATTACAAAAAATAATAATAATAAATATATAATATCTTTTCTAATCATATGAAAGGTCTTCATGGCTCTAATTTAATAAAAAGTGATGAGATATATTATTTACAAATTACGTTGTTATCTGACACAAATAAATGAACCCAATCAGTTGTGAAAATAATTTTTATTTAATTTAGAGATAAATAAATGGGAAATTTTTTGGGAATTTTTGTTTTCACAAGAAATAAAATAAAAATAATGGAATTTTTGCTGATCTTTTTTTTTTACTAATGACTTTATACGTGTTGTTTATATGTATCAAATGCATTACTGTGCTTTTAGAAATATTATATATTATGTTTCACTTACAATTCATACATAGGATACTTAAAAAATATTCTTATATCAAGTCTTAAAAAGGCCTGATGGCCGAATGGCTAGCGCTCTGGTGTTCGATACCACAGGTATCGGGTTCAAATCCCGGCTTTTCCACGGGTGTTTGTAGTGGTTCGGAATCCACTTTAAGCTGTAGGTCGCGGTCCTAATAGGATCGTAGAGCGCTGCGGGGGCATTGTTACTCCGCGTCCGTGGCTTACCATCAAGTTACACGCGCCCCCTCGGTAATGCAAAGTGAGTAACATCGGCGCAGCCCTTACGGCGAAAGATCACGGTCTATTTGCCAGCTGCATTAGAAAAAAAAATTTAGTCTTAAAATGTTTTTTTTTTTTACCAATCATCAGATTCGATAAATGACTTCCGTTATAATTATATGCATATACTCAGCTAATGCAAAAATAAATCAATGTGCTTAAAATGTATGAAATACATGTATGTAAACACTTGTTTTATGCCAAATTTCTCTAGAAATTAAAAAAATAAATTAATTTTGACAATATAACAATGAAACAATACTTGACAATGAAATCTACACAATAATTATATACTTGAATATAATTATTGAACCTTTAATTGCAAATTTCAGCTTGAAATAAATTTTAAAACCTACATTAAAACCATGTATTTCATAATTTTAAAAATGGAAAGCAACAATAATAGTAATAATAATAGGAAATTTGAAATTTTGAAAATGAAAGATTGTGCTGTATAAAAACGACACTCTTTCTACTGACACACAAAAATTTACTGAACATGTTAATGAATGCAGTATATCAAGTTTAAAAAGAAAGGTTTCGTTTCTAATGCTGTGAAAGATATTTCTGCTTTTTTAAAAGAAGCAAGAATTTTCTTTTTATATTTTATTATCTACTGACTCTTTTCGAAAAACCTTTCATTGCCTGTTTTCATTTGCGATTGTTAATCAAAAAGCATGCATTGGTATTTTATTATTATTATTACTTAGAGATCACTTACCTGCTGAGAGAAAAGAAAGGGTACAGTTTTTCGCCATTTTTATTTTTATTTTCTTCCTGGATGTCGTACATGCCAAGGGAAGGAAGAAGCGTAAATAAAAATTTTCGTTTGGAGCAAATTGCGTAAATTCTACTGCCAAGTCATCTGAGAATGCAATCAACAAGAACATGCTAAGTTTCAATATAGATTACACTTTATGCTCTTCCTTTTATTTTTTTCTACATTATATTGTTCCTCATTCGGAATTCTATATTTTTAATTCTTATTAAAATTGATATGACAAAAAAGAAGTTTATGCATATACCGACTCGAAAATGTAACCACTCAAATATAAAAAAGAAATTAGGCTGGAGAATTGAAAACTTTGAAAAATAAAAATCAAGAATTTTGAATGCATTTTCATGAAGTAATTTAGCAGAATAAACAAATTTTTATCTTACTTTTACTTCACGCAAGTGAATGGACACTTCTGAATTTCGTTGAAAAAACGAATTTTGATTAATAAAGAATATCCCTGACAAGTATTTTTTTAAATTCTATCTCTAATCAAAAATATTTTATGCAACTATTAAACTAATTATTTTTTATAAAATTAGCCGTTTAAAAGTAACCGAAAAGTCAGTTTTCAAAGATCAATCTAGAAAATAAAATAAAATAAATGTATCATTATACTTGTTAATTTATACTTCGCAAGACATTCTTTAATAGTTAAAATTCTTATGAAATTGTCAAGTGAATTTTTCAGATCCAATCCGTCACATAATCAATATAACACTAAAAAGTATGATTAGATCAATCATACTTTCTAGAGACCTCTGAAGTCAGAAACTTATTTCTTGATATTCAGCCAAAAGACAAAAAAAGCATATACGAATTAATGAATACATAGCTCAGAATACATGACATGCACAGAATTAATATTTACAATAACCAAATGCGACTATTTATACCATTTTATACCATTAATTCATATAGTTATCATGGAATTCAGATTTAAAAGTGTATACGTTACATTTTTTTACAATAATTCATGTGTATAAAATAATAACAAAAATATTTAAGGTATATTTTATTTTTATCAATTAAAGTTTTACCAACTTTGAATTAAATTATTTTTTTTAAACATTAAAATCATAAACAAATATTATTCATACACATTTTTTATATTTCATATTAGTTCAATCATCATAGTTTATAGTAGGAATGTTACAAACCGCTACTATCTAAAATTTGTTTCCACAAAAATAATTTCAAATCTAAGGTAAGGTATCATTTCTAAAATTAAAAAAAAAAAAAAAAAATGAAAAAATTAACGAGATGTTTTGCATCCTTGCAAGAGTTCAGTATCTTCTACACCAAATATGTTAAAATGCCCATTTTCCATGTACCATTTTCCAGAAAGTGCTATAATTATAATGCTTATTTTTTTGTATAGTATATTATTAAATATTCTTACTATATTCTACTGAAAGGAGATATCGAGAAAATATTCATTTGAATCCTTTTTTTTTAAATTTTAGCCAGAAAGAACTTGAAAATCCTTTAAATTTTTTGTGAGTAGAATTGAAAAAAAAAACCTTATTAGTTTCACAAATATTGATACTTATTTCAATACAGACTACAGTACTTATATTTATAGACATAGTATTAAAACTATGCATGCAATAGTTTTGTAGAAAAGGTACATAGAATTTTGAAAATTACAGTTTGAGTAAATAGAATTTTAAAACAAACATTTATCGTTATTGATACATTCTTACTTTCTTCCTACGCAATATTTTTCTTATTTTTGAGTTCAATGTACTATTTTCTACTTGTTATTAAAATTTTTATCTCTTTATTTGTCTTTATTTGTATTTTACTTTTTATCCAGGTGCTTGGTCAATTGATAGTCGAATATTTTGATTCTAGTTCGAAATCTTTATCAAAATTTCTACTTTTAAGATATAACGTACATGTTAATTATGTAATAAATCAAAAATTTCAAATAAGAGAGTATCTAGTTTCCTCTTATCTGGTTTTGACAATTGGAACCATATCACATTATTAACACTCTTATTTGGATTCTGAATGTTACTGTTTAAAACACTCCTCAGACAGATTTAGTTAAAAGAAATTATCTAAAATCGACAGTATGACATCCATATGTTTTTTTAAATATTTTTTTCACTGTTTATGAAATTGCTCACTAAGTTTAATTTCACCCAAAACTTATAAAATTTTTCGAAATAACGGGGATGACCCGTAAAAGGTCTGATTGTGTCCATTTATTAAATTTAATTTTGACGCACTTTTAATTACAACTTTTTCAAATATAATACATCATTGAAAACTGTGGAGACTGTTTTCAATAATAGTCTCACAATCAGTATTTTTGTTTAATTTTCTAAGGTACTGAATCTGCTTGCACCTGTGCATCATATTAGAATAGAGACAGTCCGATTAGAAAAGAGACAATTTATCACCTTATTGAAGTAACCCTTGTTTTATACGTCAACAGATGAGCCACTGCATGCTTATCATTGGATTTTGTAAATCGTTTTCATCTTTAATAGTTTGCATAAAAAAAATTATTCATATCCACCTAAATCTGAGTCATAGAAGAAGAAAAGTTGATATCAAAACTGGCAACTAATCATGACAAACGACATGAAGATTATGGGAATTTTTTTGGACATGCCACAAAAATTTGTCCAAACTAAATATGATATATTTTTTTCTATTTACATTTCAAATATGACAAAAAATTACAGTGAAGATTAAGTAGTGTCACTCCCGCAGAAATTAATAAAATAATATGTAAGATTAATTTATATTTCCCATATCAAAAAGTGTCAAAAAATATTCATAGTGCTAAATAGTAATTATTTTATTTTCGATAGCTTCAAGTCATTCTCTTCTATTGAGTATCTCAATCACTTCTAATTTAATTATTATTTAGCAGTTTTTATTTCAGCATTTTTATAAGATATAACTTCTTTCCATCTCAAATTCTTTATTAACTGAAGACTATGGATTTATTACAGAATTAAGTTGAATGGAAGAAAGAAGTTGATATGGATTACGATTTCAGTAGTAAAGGGAAAAAGGTAAATGATTTCCTTTTCTATTTTGAAGTTTAAAGTATAAATGATTTTAAGTATTGAATATTTCAAGTTGTTATATATATTAAAGTATTTCTCAAGTATTAAAGTATACTCAAGTTTCATTTTAAAATGTATGAGTATCAAAATGTCGTTACTTGAAAAGGTCGTAAAAGTGATCTTATAGAATTAGGAACAGAAATCGGTGTAACGATTCCACCAGAAGCTATTATAGCTAATAATAAAAGATTAATAACAAGAAGTGAAAATTATGACGAAGAATTTGTTAAGCAAGTTTTCGAAAGAGTAATTGAGGAAAGAATTAAAAGAGAGGAAAATGAAAGGTTAGAAAAGGAAAATGAAAAGACAGATAGAAATTTAGGAAAGGGAAAATCAAAAAACTTTTGAATTGGAAAAATTAAAACTGCTAAACGAAAACAAAGTTATGTTCCAAACGTTGACAGAATGTGATACTAATGCTCCGGAAGTAAATAAATCGGTTGATTTAAGAAATCTCATGCAGAGATTTAATCCGAAGGAAGAAGATATAACGTCATTTTTAATTTTATTTCAACGGCAGCCAAAGCGAGTGGGTATAGAAGAAAACGATTTTGTATTCCATTCATTAGGAAAGCTACCCTTTGAAATGACGCAATTAATCGCTAGATCATCTGAAGAACAAGCTAATGAATATGTATTTGTTATGAATTTACTATTAAAGAGATTTAAATTTAGCCCAGAAATATTTCGCCAGAAATTTATCAATCATACTAGGAATTGTAAAAGTACGTGGTCAGATTTCGTTTTTGAAATAAATAATTATTTTAACGAATGATTGAAGGTATTAAAAATTAATGATTTCGATTCCTTAAAAGAATTCATTATAACAGATCAGTTGAAAAAACGGGTTCCAAACTATATGCGGGAACCAGAAAAAATGCCGAACAATTACTTTTGTAGGGGGAGAAATAGTGGTTGTTCGACGTCCAGCAAAATCAACAGGAGAACCTACCAAAACTCAAGCAAAATATAGAGGACTCCTAATTGTGACTGAGGTCTTCCCCAACATTACTTACCGAGTGATTCAGATGGAAAAAAAAGAACGACGCAGATTCTACAGCACAATAGCGCACGTGAGTCAACTAAAGCCATAGCAACTTCATACTTGTGTTGTGACTCGGATGATGAGGAATCCCAAGAATCTTCTAGTGTTGCTCCAGATTATTCAGGTAACGACTAGTGAACTGGGAATCAATAATTATAAACAATGTTCCTGAACCTTTTGGAAGAACATTTACTTTTTTTTTTATTGAACTTTGATAAAACCTTTTTGATAACAGTTATAGAACTTTTATATTTGTTAATATCTACAACATTATTACATGTTTTGGATATGTATGGTATTCCTATATATTTTGTTTATGTTTCAGCATATTAACATTGTAACTTATTAATTTTATTAACTTTATTTCCTTAAAATAAATATGTTAAAAGTAACAATTGTGGGCAATTGCTTGGTCAGGATGCCCGAATGTAAACTATTTGTTAATATAAAAGAAGATAGATGGCGCCACGAGCACACATGTCATGGGGTATGGTACAGGGACTGAAATGTGAGAGCAAGGTTGAAGGTAAGCAACGAGGGTTTGTATTGGCGAGCGATGGCTCAAAAACGCTATGAAATGTTTATTAAATATATATATTCTATTTAAATCAAATGAGAGTTGTTTCATTTAACGTAAAGGGAAGAAAAAGAAGACAACAATTTGGAAGGGGCAATTTTTTAAAGTGAAGTCAATAATAATACATATATGCAAATAATTAATAGTATCAATAAATATATACAACATACATATATCTACACACATACTCTTATATATTAGCTTTATTTTAAAAAAAATGCATAGGGGAAGTCAACGTGGGTTGTGGGGTTGTTGTGGCGGCGGAAGTTGTCTGGCAAGACCATCATCGAGTGTGATGGCTGCCTAAATAAATGAGAAATTATTACAGTTCACATCATGTTTTTATTTGTGCTCAGGAGCTATCGAACAAAAAGCATCGCACTTTTTATTAAATTAAAGACGAATGCAATACAATTTTTTTTGTCATTTTTGGAAACACATCAAATCAAAAGAGAATAAAAAAGAAATAAAGTTAGTGTTTCATTTTTTTAATGTTTTATGAAATATGTGCACAGAGATAAATGTTTTGTTTTAAATAATTAGAATTGAATACTTTAGAAGTACTGTAAAATTCAAGAATAATATTATATACATAAATATCTATCGCATCTAAAAATGCTTACAAATAAATACTATAAAATGTAATAAAAGTTGAATAAAGAATGCAATGATATAGCATAATTTTACAGAGTGCTTTTAGTATTTCGTTCTTTTTTCGGTGAAACTCATAGCAAAAGTTATATGATACCCATTATCATTGTGATCTGTCATGAAATCCCACTATGGAGAATAGCCACCTCAATAAGCGTGTACCAATTTGATCTATTCTCAGCACTTCTCTCGTACTTCTTTAATTACGAGAACTAATAACTACAAAATTGTAATTTTCTGTCTTCAATATCGATATACGAGTATACATTCAAGAACCAAAACATTATGACCACCCCCACATTTTCCAATGAACTCGCGTGGATGACGTGGAAGGCACGTGATCAGGTGGAAGTGGTATTTAACTGCTGCTGGAGAGTCTGAAGAATCATTCTTTCACTTACTTCTGTGTGTGATGGGAAAGGCTGCGGATCTAAGCGACTTTGATAGAGGGCAGATTATAATGGCTCGAAAGCTCGGAACAAGTATTTCCGAAACTGCACGACTCGCGGGTTGTTCGCGATCTACAGTTGTTAGTACTTATGCAAAGTGGATGAATGACGGTGAAACCAGCAGTAGACGACATGGTGTTGGACGTCCACACACTATCAAAGAAAAAGGTCGTCGGAGACTGTCTCGCATGGTGAAGCAAAACCGGAGCCAGACAGTGGCTCAGCTGACAGCCCAATACAATGCAGGGCCAAGTAGAATGGTATCGGAGAACACTGTTCAGCGGACACTGTTGGATATGGGACTACGCAGCAAACGTCCCACTCGTGTGCCTTTGCTGACCAAGCTTCATCGCCAACTGCGCCTGCGCTGGACCCGGGGAACATCGTGACTGGTCAGATGAATCACGGTTTGTCATTCATCACGCCGATGGCCGTGTCAAGATACGCCGTCTTCCAGACGAACAGTTGCTCCCTCAATGTACAGTAGGTCATACACAGGCCGCTGGTGGCGGTAGTATGCTTTGGGGGACGTTCTCTTGGAAGTCTCTGGGACTCGTGGTTGTGGTAGAGCAGACCATGAATGCTACAGAGAAGAATGAATAACCAGTTGTACCCTTACATGGCCTCTGTTTTTCCAGCTGGAAATGGAACAGGACAAAGCCCCAACAGGACAACGCCCTTTGTCACAAGGCTAAAATTGTGTTGGAGTGGTTTCAGGAACATGATGCTGAATTCCAGTTAATGTCCTGGCCGCCTAACTCCCCGGATCTCAATCCGATAGAACACATTTGAGAAGTCCTGGAACGGCAGCTCAGAGTTTAAAGACCACCAATTCGCAATATCTCGGATTTGCGTGACCGCTACTTAAACATCTGGTACAATCTGTCTCCGGCCATCTACCAAGGATTTGTGGCATCCATGCCAAGGAGGGTTGAAGCTGTGTTGCGCGCCAAAGGTGGGCCAACTCGTTATTGACAGGTGGTCATAATGTTTTGGCTCTTGAGTGTATATTAAACGAATTGTCAGTGATTTAGCTTAAACGACCTTTCTGTCGGCAAATGGGGAAAATTCACCATGACACTTCTTCCTTCGTAATTTTGTGGAAAATATCAGATGACACAGCTATAATTGCACTGCACAAAACACCAAATTCCGTCGTTGCTTTAATTAATAATTACATTCCTCGCTTGGAAAGTTGGTTGACCACCTGGAAGATCAAAGTAAATCTCACTAAAAGTGCGTGCCTCCTGTTTGCACGGAAAAAAGAACAACGGTCCAATTTTAAATGTCCCCCTTTTCGGCCAACCGGTCCCCTGGGTTACTGAGTACAAGCACCTGGGGTTGTTTTAGCATCAAAATTGATTTACAATACCCATTTTACCAAAGTAGTTGCAAAAGTAACTGCTGCTAGCTTTAAGCTAAAAAGCCTAATTTCTCAAAAGAGCAGGCTAGCTATCAGACATAAAGTTTTGCTCTACAAATCAATCTTTCCACCAATTCTCTTATACGGATGTCCCATTTGGGCATTCTTCTCAACCGCAAACCTGACGAAGCCGCAAGTCTTTCAAAACAAACAGATAGCTGTGATAATGAATGTTCCGTGGTTTTTTAGAAGGAAACAACTCCACAGAGACATTGATCTAGATCCTATTATGGACTATATTTTCAAAATTTCAAAATCTTTCCATTCCAAATGCCCTCAGATCCGCAACGAAGCGATCAGACAAATACCTTTTTACCATCCAGGTGTGGCTACATCCAAAAATAAAAAAAGAAAAAAGGCTCAGAGCTATCTATGACACGCACTGGGCTATGACTTTTCTTTATTTAAAAATTTTAAATATACTAACATTAATTTCTCTCCTTTTATTTTGGCACAGAGCTTGTGCTCTTAAATTGTTTTTCTGACTTAATTTAACTTTATAAAATATAATAATTATGAATAAAATTACACGGAGGTGCAGGATAAACCCTGGGAACTTAAAATATACCAGCCTGTACTGTACTGATACGCACTGGGAGTCTTTCCCGGCTTTGAAGAAACGTTGTGGAATTTATTCCGCGACCGTTGATTCTACCACTGTGGCTGGTGTCTAGCTATTTCGATCAATTCGAGCTAATCTGAGCTGCAATCTTTGGCATTTAAATCTTAATTATTTGCCAAGATGTGCACCTAAATTTAGAAAATGGCCCTCTGACTTCTACTGACTCTTCTGTCTACTCTGTCTCTCTACTGTCTCTTCTACTGACTTCTCTCTGACTTCTTGGTTTTAATCTTAAAATTTTAAGCACTTACTCTTATATTTTTAAAATGTTTAATTGTAATAGTCTTTATTCTTTATTTTACTCAATTTAAGAAACGTTTAAATATCTTGATAATTGTTTGTTTACATTCTAGCTTTTGCTATTTTTAACAGCTTTTTGGCTGATTTACCTTTGAAATTTTAATTATCCAGAATTATTGTTTAATTTTAAAAACCTTTTTAAAATTTTATTTTTCTTAATTGTAATTTATAAATTTTTAAATATTTTCCTTTTAATAATATTTTTAAATTCTGAATTCAATAGTTTATCTGAACTGCTCTGGTTTTAATCTTAAAATTTTAAACACTTACT
>BPLQ01013512.1:66077-129523 GCA_021605075.1 Caerostris darwini
ACCCCCACAAACAGGATGTTTTCCGGGCATAGGGCGTTGACCTCCCCTAGCGGGGGAACATGGGTTTCGACGTAACAGACAGTTTTCACAAATGCTTCCGATTCTGAAAGAAAACTCAACAATTGTCTTATATATTTTTATTTCATTTCCTTACATATAACAAAGTAAATAAAGAAATATTTTCGAAATATTATATTAATTTAAAAGTGTTCTAGTATTTGGTTCGATGATTATAGCAAACTAAGCACAAAGGATTTTAACCAAATGGTGTTGTTATTTATCGATCGTTTTGGATATTCATTCCTAAAGTTTTTGTAATCACACTTACGGTGACAAAAATTATTAACAAGAAGTATTTAACAAGTTTGCACATTTTAAAAGATATTATCCTTTCACATCAATATCTCTTTCATTTAAAGCAATTTTAAAATTAAACAAATTTTGACAATTAATAATGTACAAATAAAACAAATTTACTTAGATATAAATTTTGAAAACAAGCGTTGTTATTCACAAAAGAGTTAAGAACATCTAATTTGATATAAGAGAGAAAACTAAATAAATATTTATTATTTAAATGATCACTTTTTAATTAAACTGATGTTTGATCGTTTTTCATGCACTAATCTTTCAAAAATATGATAATAAAATTTTTAAGGCAAAAATGATATAAGAATGACAGTTTTCTCTCTGAACCTCTGATGTCTTTAAAGTTCAGCTTATTTTATATGAAAAATCATTGAAACTCTTAAGTTTGTATTAAATGAATATTAATAAGTTGAAAACAGGGTTATAATGAGATATATATTATGATTCAATAAGTAATGCTAGACCTAACTTTTCGAAACATTTATTGAAATTTAACAAGCATACAAACTAAATATTTGTGTAGTATAAACTTTTACTATCCAGAGCTATTTGTTGGATAACAATAAGAGACAAACATAAAATTTTGAATGAGTATACAACTGTATGAAGTATAATATAGAATTCTAATATGTCTCGTGAACAAGTTCATTTTGTTATCATGAAAGATTGATTTGAAATCCTAAAGCATAAAATTGTACGTAACATTTCATTCACTACTTAACAGCGATACATGCCTATGATGAAATTATATTATTATAGACAATATTAATATATTAATATTATAGACAATAAATAGTCTATTATTAGTATTGCATATTATTATCTATAATAAATATTGATATCCATGTCCAAAATAAAAGACAATCTTAATAATATATGCAATGCCATTCAGAAGGAAGAATCGAATATAGGTGAATATCTTGATGTCATATGATGATTTATTAGAAATCATCTAGCAGTAATTCAGAACTCCTCATGGATAAAATTTTGTGCATTTATGTTTACTAATAAGTAGAATAAAGATGACAGCAATTCGATAAAAATATATGAGTATCTTGTTGGTACTCTTGATGAATATCTTATTGATGCTTACGAAACTAGCAGGCAGCAGTAATGTTTGTCAAATAATAATATGGATGAACATAAACATTAAATAAAAAACAAACACTGACAGAAATAAATCAAATTAACAGCTTTCAAAGTCTCTGACGTTTAATTTGTGTAATTTCATTGCAGTATTAAAAGAAATGTTTCATTTTATTTTATTAAGGTTTTCAGTCCATTGAAGAGAACAAAAAAAAAAATCGAATTTTGGATTTATTGTTAAAACATTATATTCAATACATTAACGATAAATTCCAGTAACAGTAAAAATGTATTAAAGTGTATTAAAGTTTATTTTTAAAAAAGGTAAACAAGTTGTCATATGATCGAACACACCAGTTTTTTTTTTTATAGATAATTTTGTATACAATGAAAGATGCTTCAAAATAACACATGAAAAACTTCAGAAAATATTTATTTTTATTATGCATTTTATACAGCGTGTAAAGTTTCAAAACGCTATGCACCGTTCCTACTAAATTATTCTACATATGCATATTACTTTTGCTCTATATATACCTCATGTAATGCAAATTATTCCATGTTGAGCCTTTTTTTTAAATATATGTAAAATTATTTATTTTATAGAAAATTTAATTACAAAAAATGACCTTTTTTCCTGAATTTCAAAGGTGCTTATTATTAATTTTTTTAAAAACAATTATGTGAATACTTTGAAAGCTCACCTTAGTATAATATAGAAAATTTATATTATGTACTGAAAAAATTAACGGTCGTACTTTCTGAGAAATGGCGCAAATTTGACATTATAACATTGCCAATATATAATATTACGCTATATTTTTATAGCGTATTACTCTAGTGTATACACTATATACATTAGTGACTATACTATGCTAGTGAATATATTTATATATTACTAATGAACGTCATAGATTGCAATAGCTGCGTCTGAGACGAGTATTCAAAGAAATTGATCAGAATACGGGAAAAGATATAACATCAACACTTAATGATTTTTGAACAGAATAAATATTAAATTTTTGGTAATGATGTTTCGTCCATACTTTTCTCAAAATTTACGATATCGAAATGAATGCGATTCATTAAAAAGAAAAACTGAAAATGTTAAAAACAGAGATAAGGCGGGAAAGAGATAGGGAGAGGTAGAGATTCCGGAGTCAGCAGTGGGTTTTAAAATCAAATTCCTCATTTCTTTTAGAAAAATATTTTTTTTTCCAAAATCATGGGAATAAATGTTAAAAGTAATTTGAGGGGAGATAATTAAATTGCATTCTTCAATAATACAACCCGTAGTAAAGACAATCACTACTGTAGCTGCAAACCAAGTAAGTATTGAGATTCCTTTCTCTGCGCTGAAGCTTATAAAAAGCGATCTTGCATCAACAAAGAAAGAAGATCTCATGGAAGCTATTTTAATATTTACAACAAAAAAGTTTTATTGTACTAAAAATATATCTTGCTTAAAATGTACCATTTTCTTTTGTTGGTCTTAAGCTATTCTATTATGTTTGGGTAAATGTTCATTTGGTATTGTTATTTTAGAAGAGATACAAATTTTTTATAAATAAATTTACAACACATTAATGTATTATAAGTGAGTTCAAATACTACCTTTTTAAAGCTGCAAAAAATGCTTTGTTATGCAAAAGAGAATTTTCTATATATATTTATATAGAATGAATTTAGAATTATTATATGAATTTAGAAGAATTTCTGAAACAAATTCAATAATTTTTACTTTACTCATAACATAAAATTGTTGTAAAGAATCGGTAGTTGGTATAAAAAATCCGACAGGAGTCGGAAATATTTTGGCTGGTTAAAACTGTTAAAGTCAGATTGCCGTGTCTCAAAATATAATGGGTCAAATGCAATATTTTCAAAAATATCTCTTCGGTACCTCTCAAATGTATCTGTAAGTTTGATATCTATATAACTTTGCTGTAAATCGTTGAAAAGGCAAAGGACGACAAATGGTTGATTTCATCCCCAGTTTCGAGGTTTAAAAGCTGATTGGGATTTATATATGTTAATCGTGAAGCATGAAAGAATACACGTGCTTTAAATACTATTAGATATTATATTATTATATATATGTTATTATACTTATATATTATGCTAAAATACCAGATGTACACCCTTTTTTCTCATATTATTGTAACCAGTGTGCTTAATTGCTATAAACTGTAACAGTTAAACACACTGGCTACAATAATATGAGAAAAAAGTGTGTACATCTGGTATTTTAGCATAACATGAACTTAGCATTGCGTTGGCATAAATTCAGTTGCAATGAATTTTTCTAGGATATGAAGTGTCCCATTTGTTTTACTTTTTTGTAGAAAAAAGAAAAACAAGTGGGACATTGGAAAGGGGAAAGTGGGTTCATTTGTTCCACGTTTCTAGTTAATTCAGAGATAAATGGCATTTATCTTTGCTTGTGGGACATTTATAGATGAAATATTGAATAATCTAAAACAAATATTAGAAATTTTAAATTATTTCTTTTATAACTATCCACGTATCAATGCTTAAAAAAGTTTCAAATGTGTGTTTTCAAATTAAAAAAAAAAAAGTGTGTTTCAAATTATTTCAAAAGTGTTTCTCAAATTTAGAATTAAAAAAATGACATTAAAAATATTTATAGTACTATCCATTGTCTAATTAATGTTTATTTTAAATATGCTATAGGATATATGTTAGTTTTTACTGAATTTATATGCATTTTGTTTTAAATTTAAGTTTCTGCAAAATTTCCACTGTCTTTATATTTTACTTGAAAAATCATTTAAATAAAATCAATTTTTACTTCTGCAAAATGTCGTGCTTATTTAATATCCTTTGAAAATATATCGAAAGCATAGCTATCTATTTCATTACTATTTATAAATTTTAATCATATGGGTACATCCATGAATGCTTTCGCATGTAAATAGGACAAATTTTTTTTCAATGCTTAAAAAAAAACAACTCCGTAAAGAACAAAAAGAAAAGTTTTTTATTTAAAGCTATAATTAAATAGGATTACGATATCGTACTTTCTTGGCTAAAATAGTTTTTTTTTTTCTTTTTTTGTTAAAATGCAGCTGGCAAACACTTAACCAGCTTGATCTTGGATTTCTTAATGCAAGCGCTGCACAGACGTTACTCACTTTGCATTACCCAGGGGGCGCTTGTAACTTGAAGATACGGACGCGGAGTAACAATGCCCCCGTAACGATCTACAATCCTATTAGGACCGGGACCCACGGTTTAAAGTGGATTCCGAACCACTACAAACACCCATGGCACCGCCGGGACTCGAACCTGAAAAACCTGTGGTACCGAACGCCAGAGCGCTAGCCACTCGGCCATTCAGACCCTGGATAAAATAGTAAATATTTAATATTCAATAAAGAAAAGTTAGAAATTTTAATCTTTAATTAATTTAAAACCACCTTAAATAAATTAAAATTGTTTCTAAGTTTAATACTATGCCAAAACTTAAAGTTACGTGTTTGTTTTCGTATTGTATTGCTCTATTAAAAATAGTTTTAAAATTTATAATTTTAAACTATCAAATTTCTAACAAAAATAAATAAGTGATGATAAATAATGCTTTTTTTAAACAATAAATGTAAAATATAAATCAAGGAAATTATTATATAACACTTCTTCCTTAATTACTTAATTTTGTAACGTTTTAAATTGTTTGCTTATCCTCTGTAGTATAAATCTACATTTTACTAGAATTCAGCAATACTTATTATATATTGCAAATATATAATCAATATTAATTGCAATGATTATATATTGATATTAACATTTAGCAATAATACTATCATTGAAAAATCATTTAATAGCCTTTGCAATTCATTTACATTTAATACATTATTTTATTGATAATAAAAACTAAAAATACATATTTTTAACTTTAAATTCACTGCAATAACTTAATTATTGATTATTGCATTTGTGTAGATAAACAATTTTTATTAACTAAAAAGAAACGTCAAATAATCGTGGAACAGTCTTTGATCTTTTGTAAAAGATTACCATATCTTTAAAAATAACAAGGAACGTTTTTTTGCGAAAACTTTAAAAACCATCCATTTTAAATTTTCAGTCCTTGAAAACTCCTAGTAAACGACATAACAACAGCTGTTTTCCCCTGGAAACCAAAGCGTTCTGAACTATTTGAATCAATTGTTGTGAATATTAAGTAACTCGTCTGGACCAGTAATAGTATTCAAAAGCAGTAATCTCAAACGATTTGGAAGAATGGGAGAAAGGGGCGTGTCTGTCTGACGCGAACTGTATGAGATTTGTCAGTTATCAATGGAAAGCTATTGCGCAAAGTTTTATTTTGACAATATTTCTTTAACTTTTCAGTGGGAAAGGCGTAAATGTGCGGAAGGGAGAGGAATCTCCCACACCCCGGGCGACAATTCAAGTGAATGGAAGAAAGCTCTGCAAAGGGGCTTTGTTTAGAGAAACACACGCAGGCGTGGATAGTGTGCTCTTCTTCAGGTGGATAGACGCAGTTGAAACAGTTTACACTTTTTGCTGTACTAAAGATTAAGAACTGGAGGACCATCGAAATCTCTTCAAAGGAAGGATTTGGCCCAACCTGGGCTGTCGTGCTATTGATGATGATTATGAATGATTAAATTGAAAAAAAAAAATAATGGTAAATTTAAAAGTAAATCAATGATTTCATTCAGGGAAGCCTTTTGCATTTATTGATTGGACTCAGTTAGTCAGTAGAAAAGTGCAAGATTTATTCTAAATTTTTATTAATCAAATATGTTTTATTAACAAATTTCTAATATTCATAAATGCATTAACGGATTTATTAGAAAGAAAAACTCTTGCATAATATTATTTTTCTGCGTAATTTACTTTTCTGTACTATTTATTCTCTTTACATACTAACGAGGGGCAAATGTTGTTCTGTGTTTACTTGCGGCCCCCTAAGGCCATTGTATTTTTATATTAAAGTTGCCTCGAAAATTATCAGAATCAAAAACATTTTAACATTTTCCACGTTTAAAAACAAGTTCCTTTAGTATTCAGAAAAATAAAATTAATGAATATCGAGAAAAAACTGAAGAGCTGAAAATGAAATTCAAAACTTTATTTGAACATCTGTGAAATTTTAAATCTTCGTTTGCCTTTTGTTAATCTATTTCCAATTGATATTATTCGACTCAGTTTTTCCATTCCTGATGCAGTATTAGAATTTAAGGAGGATTACACATTACAAATCTCTTTATCTGATTGAATATTAGAAATCGGTGCCAGAAACAACGTATCTTAACTTAGAAAGCAGTTTGCAGACCATTTGTATAAAATACTAAAGAGAATGTTGTCTATACTCAACTATGCAGTTTGTCAAGGCAAAATATCACTCACAGTTAATTAATCATCGTCGTAGTGAATTGCCGCTAATAGCCTTGGCCAATTACACACAATATTTTTAAAAAATTATCAAAAAAAAAAAGAAAGTTCTGAACTTATAATTATTACATATTTTGTTTTTGTTAATTTTTATTAACTGCATTTATTTTATATATATTTTTTTTATATTTTTTTAACTGTATTTATGGTTTACCCTATATTTTAAAAATTTGTATTGCTATCGAACTTTTAATACAGATAACTAAATATTAGCTACTGTATCTAATATTACAAAACGCATGACATGGCTTCCAAAACGTGTATATACCACTATAAGGTCTCGGTTCACCTAACCTCTGCCCCACATTGATGGTTTTATTATAAAATTTGCAGTGAAGGGTGTTGAGGATTTTTTTTTTGTGTGTGTGTGTGTGTGTTAAAAAGTGGTAGTGTTAGCAGCTTTCATTCTCGGTTTTCATTGATATTTTGCATGTATTGTGGTCTTTATATATGTATATGTAGCACAATACATCGACAACATACTTTATACATGTTTATAATGTCCTCAGGGTACGTATTCTTTGATAAATGGATGTTATAATGGATTTTCAAAATCATCCGATGTTATAATGGATTTTCTTCGGTTTACCAACTTCTTTGGCGTTTTACGGATTTCCCGGACAACATGTTTTCACAACGTATCATTGTATAGTTTGTATAAATGTTTGTGTTATATTTTTATCTGTCAATATTGTTTTCGCCTTTTACTTGAAAACTTAAAAAATTTCTAATTTTTTTTAAAAGCTCTGAAGGGCAGGTACTTCATGATTTTTGAATTGCTAATGCCATGATTGCTCTGTTATACAATTTGTCTGCGTGGCTTTATCAAGGAATAAGTACTCAACGATTTAAAAACAATATTTCTGCTATCAGATTGATACACAGGTATTATTAATATCAATAATCTTTGAAGACAGAAATAATAATAAAATAAAAGTACATTTTTACAGGATTACGTTTTGCTAGTGGTTATTTGTGGAGAAAAGCAGCGCTTGTAATATTCATTAATATAATATTCAACGATTACATTTGATTATTTTTTACATGAATGCAATATGAAAATTTTTAAATTACTTTTATTAAACTTGCAAGTTTATAATTTTTTTTTTAAATTGAGTATTTATTGCATAAGATTGAATTGCAAAAATTATCAAAGAAAAAAGTAAAAGAATAATAAATACATAAAATATAATGGGCTGGGGCCGTATACAGGGTACCCATAAAATTTAAAATTTAATGTAAGAACGAAACGCATAATAGCAATCTTCAGAATAAAAAAAACTTTTTTAGAATTCCAAAAGATTTTCTTTTCGGGAAAACTATCAATTTCACTTCGAAAAAGCATTGCCTTTGCTTTCACCAGACGATCTTTTAGAACAATTTTACATTGTAATTTTGCATTTAAATAAATATTTTGTCTAAAAAAGTTCATGAACGAAATTTAAATAAACCTATAAGAATAGCTCATGAAAAAAATTAAAAAAATTAACCAATATGAAACATTGAAAGTTATCAAGCACATGAAAAAGTTGATCAAGGAAACGAAAAGCTCTCGAAAACAAGTACAAACATAGTCATAATTTTATGGGTAATAAAATTTACAGCATTTTCAAAAGACATTAATTGTCTAATCATGACACATTTTTTACAGTCTTTTCTATATCATGCAGAAAAAATTTGTAAAACTTAAAACTGAATAAACGTTGAATTTCCAAATAATAAAATATTGAATTTTATTATTTAGAAGTTATTTTGTTATGTACTAATAATCATGTTTTTATGCTTTTCCCATTAAATTGTTAAATATTTAAGAGAATCAATAGTAAAAAAAAAAAACATAATAATAATAATAAAATATATATATATATATATATATATTATTTTTTTCAGCTTCAACAGAGGAAAATATATTTTTATATATTTAAGCATTAGAAACACTTATCGAAGCATAAGTTGAAACTTTGCAAATAATATTTGTATTACAATACTGTTTATTTCTTATTTGTATTAATATTAATAATGTAAAGTTACATTCTTCGTCTTAGTATTTTGGCATTCATACAACGTTCAATTGTTATACCAACATTTGAATAATTATTATAAATAATAAAGAAAGGAAAACCTCCCGAAGCTCTAGATCCTTGATTTTTCTGGCTTTCTCTGAGCTAGTCTTTTCGGAGGTAAATCCCTTGCTTACTACAATTAAAACTTTGATTATCAGTGGAATAAATCTGAACAGAAAGAATGAAATTGTTATGCAAAAAGGTGAATTTGATTTGCTAAAAATGTCTGGCACCAAAATTGAATATTATGCACATTTCTTTTAATTTCTTTTTTTCTACCTATCCCCATCTAATTTTAATTTTCATTTAAAAACATCAAAATTGGATTTTATAAAAAGTAGAAATATTATAAAACTGTTTTATATCATAAAAAAAACCTTTCTTTTAAAATAATCTTTGTAAAATGAAAACAAGTTTTTCTTTTAAAAAAAGAGGCGTTTTGTTATTAAACGTTTAAAAAAATTTCTATACACTTCCAATTGTTTTTATTTACATTTTTGTGTAAAACATTTAATTTGTTTTGAAAAATAGTACTTTGAGGTTTGTTCATGGGCAAATTATAACTTTTCTTATGTAGTCTAATCGAATGCACCAATGCTCAAAATAAAATGTGTTTGAAACATCCTACATACCTGAATTGTCCTACATACCTGAAAAAGTAGAAAAGCAAGCGGATAATACCTGGATATGCTAAGCAGAATAGTAACCGGATTTCAATGCACGACGTAAAAGCTACGAACATGAAAAAAATATATATTTAATACTTTTTTGTTGAATAGCATAGAAAGCCCACCAAAGAGGAGGGCATTGACTTTCGGTAGGACTTTTAGGGATAACTTCTCCTCATTTACGTGTCGTAAGGAAGGAAAACCAAAAAAATTCCTTATAAAGCAAGCTAATTATCGTTGTGAAACGCTTTACACACAGTGTTGCAATTGCCATCCATTTTTGTCGTTTCCGAAAGAAGTGACTACGATGATGTCGCCAGCGTATTTGAACCTGAACACTCCAGCTAGCGGTGTGCATTGCCACAAGTCTCCAAGTAGAGCTGAAATGTTACTCGATGTGAAAAAAAAATTAAAAATAATATTTTCTGTAATTTTATTATATATACATAACATAAACATTTTGCCTTTTGTGTAAATTCTCATCAATACTATTTTTTCTCTTTCCAAGCTTAAGTTTGCTATGAGATATAAAATTACATTTGAAAATTATTGACCTCCATTAGTGTAAAACTTCAAGACTTTTCACTTCAATGTTAAATGAAACTTCAATTGTATGAGTTGTTGGTGTTTGACAATAACTATTGTTGACAAAACTAGTCTGTTCTCCGCTGTGAAATTTACAGTACAAAAAAAATCAAATACAAAATCATTAGATAATTACATGAGGATAATTTTAATTAGATGATGATTATTTCAACCTCTCTGCTCTGCTTAAAAAAATTTAAATTTTGCATCATTAATCTCTGAAAAATTAATGATTTACGAAGAATATGTGGATTAAAAAACTAAAAATGTCTGTTTGAATCATTATAGTTTGTAGAAGCGTTTTTTATATATTTTTAAATTTAAAAATTTTAAATGGCTTTCAAATGAATTTCTTATATATTTGAATATTAATATATATATTTGAATAATAATTTATATATTTGAATATAATATATATATATATATATATATTGAATAATATTATGCGTTTAAAAACAAGCAATTACACTATAAATGTTAGGAAATAATGGGGCCATGAGAACAAAGATGAAGGTAAGAATAAAGAATTTTTTTTAAATCTTTATGTAGTAGCATCTAAAATTATTGATATATAAAATATAATTACAGCTTTCTATTTACGTATTTTTTTCTTTACATTAAATTTGAAAACAAAAAACCCACATTTGTTAAGTGCATAATTATCAAAGGACACAAAGAGCATATAAACATAAGTTTTAAAAATTTGAAAATAGTAGTAATTCTTCAGTAGTGTATTTATAATTCTCACATGACGGAAACACGATATTTTCAATGAATGTAATATTCATCAATATATTAAATGAATTTTAGCGAAAAAGGTCTAACTATGTAATTAAAACTCTAAATAAATTTAAATGCTTGTTATAAAAATCAAGTTTCATTATTTCTTAAATATTATCGTTTAAAAAGTGAAGGAGATTTTAATTTTAGTAAATCATTTACTTAGTAAAAAATATAGCTTTTTTTAAAAAAAAATACGGACGTTCTTGTTATTATTAGAAGTAACATATAAACCTCTCAGACACTTAAAAAAAGTCACAAACAAAATTTTTAGATAAAATATATCAATTTAAAAAAATATTTAAATAATTCAAACTAATCATTTGTGGAAATAAGCCATGAAAAAAAGGATGAGCTTCTCTTGAAAAATTATATTCTTTTATCTCTTTTCACATTTGTGTTCAAATTTTTCATATGAAGTTCATCTTGATTTGTAAACTTTTATTTTACCATCTGATGGAGAAATGTTTTAGAATAAGAATGATGGTAAAAATCTAAATAACATATCATTATAAATAATAAACAATACAAATCTTTATACATTATAAATAAGTTAGCTTACCTATCTCATAGTTTTTTTTAAATGCCCTGTTGGAAGTTCATTGTCAGTAAAGGGGCGTACATTTATTCCTGTCCTAGAACCTTTTTATAGAAATAATTTTTCCGAGTTTTGAAGTGTAGGATTGCATTTATTTTGCTATAAATGAGGAAATAAAAAAAAATGCATTGAAACAATTTTTTAAGAGACTTCATTAAGATCCCCCTCTCTTTCTTTCTAATAGAATCAATATGTATAAAAGAAAGTGCGACCACTATTTGTTTTAAGCCTGAACTTACTTCGGCAAGAAACATTAAATTCACCTGCAATGTATGAAATCACTTGGTTCTCTGTTTCATATTCACCATGCTGTTTTAAAATATTTTCTCTTTATAGGTCTGATTAAATTTCCGCGATAGAGTATTAAGGACAATATTTCTCTCAAATCTCGACGAAGAGTAACTGAAAAAAAGGATAAATTTTTCTGCTAACGAAATACTGGTGAATCACTTTTTTTACAGTTCTTAATAAGGGATGACAAAGGATAAAAGAGGGAAGTAAACAACAGCGTCACTCTGTGCAATGGAGGAAGAGAAATGAATATGCCATCTAAATTGTCATGATCAGGGGGAGGGGTTTAGCTACGACTTTCTGAATGGTTGTTTTGGGATAGATAGTTCATTTTTTTTTGTTCAATTTTATGGAATCAATTTTTTGAAAGAAGAGCAATAAAGACGGAATTTAGAAGCAACTACTCTATGCGTTGTCAATTTTTTTTCCAAATTAAAAGTTTTCACTAAGCTGCATTTATTGTTGTAGTACTTGCTACGTTCATTAGTGTAATATTTGCTACATATATTATTGTAGTATTTACTACATTTGTTTTTTGTTCTAATGCAGCTGGCAAACATTTAGACAGCTTGGTCTTGGATGTCTTAAGGAAAGCGCTGCACAGACATTACTCACTTTGCATTACCCAGGTGGCGCGTGTAACTTGAAGATAAGCCACGGACGCGGAGTAACAAGGCCCCCGCAACGCTCTCAACGATCCTATTAGGACCGGGACCTACGGTTTAAAGTGGATTCCGAACCACTACACGCATCCGTGGCACCGCCGGGATTCGAACCCGAAACCTGTGGTACCGAACGCCAGAGCTCTAGCCACTCGGCCATTCAGGTCCCAGTATTTGCTACATTCATTGTTGTATTTGCTACATTTATTGTTCATTATTTATACGTTTTACACTGTTAGATGAGACAGATTACAATAGTTCATAATTAATTACAATGATTGGTAAAAGTAATGTGCAAAATTTTTTCTTTAAAAAATTTGTGTACTTATATGGATTATTAAAATCTCTTACTAAATTGTGATTTTTTTTTTAAATGTGACATGAAAAAAAAACGAACATTTTTTTAAAATTATAAATATTTGAAGAGTTTTTGATTTTTGCTTCAATGAACTCATACTAGATTAATTTAAGCGGGTCAGTGCTGAACGAACCAGGTGAAACAGCAAATAATGAAATTCGTTCGGTTAAAGACGCAATTTAGAACAAATATCCCCAGGGCACAACTTTTATCTTTTTATATCTTCATTTCCAATCAAGACTCAACGTGTAAACTCATGGCTTTAGGCTTATGAACAAAATTATCTCACTTCTAATTTTTCCCAACTTTTGAAAAATGGAATGGACTATAAAAAAAAAAAAATTAAGATCCTAATAAACAAATATTTCATTTTGACAATTTTAAAAAGATGATAATAATAAATTATTTTATGATATAAATACAATGCATAAAAATGAAGCACACTCAAAACATCTAGTACAAATCAAAATTTTATTTTAAAATTTTGGAATTAAAATTTTTTTGTAGAGTTTCATTTTTCTTTTTTCTCTTATTTTTTCATATTATCTTTTTTTAATGTTAAAAGGCTTTTTAGATATATCAGCAAGTACATATAGTATTTGTTTATAAATATAGACTCCTTTTCAATCATTTGTGCACAAATACTATTTAAGATTTTTAGCAGATAAAATGATGATAAATTGACAGCAATATCCTTTTAGTTTGGCTTCTTCAAAAATACATTTTCCTTACACATTTCTTTTAAACAAAATTACAATATATTACACATATATTAAACAAAATTACAATATATTACATATATATTACACGTATATTAAACAAAATTACAATATATTACATAAATATTACATGTATATTAAACAAAATTACAATATATTACATATTTATTACACATATATTAAACAAAATTACAATCAATTCCTACTTTAAATCATATATACTAATCAATAATAATGTACTACTACTATAAATCAATATTTGATTGATGAATCAAAACCTTATATTAAATTGTATTTTCCATCATTCTTACATTTAATTTTAAAACAATCTTACGTTTAAGATGCAAACTTTTTTTTAAGAATGGAGTATTTTTTTATTGTCTGTCAACAAGGATTAAAATAAAAAAATAATAATAACAATTTATTAGCTGATATTTCCAATTCATTATACGTGACAGCTGAATCCCTTTTAAACTGGCATACCCTTTTGATGGTGTAAAAATCTCACACGGAGATGATTGCATTATTTTTTTGCTTTTATTAACAATACTAATGCAACGAAAATTTACTCCCGGAATTCATTTATTTTTTTTTTAAATTTATTTACTTATTAATTATTATTGTTTTTTTTCTTGAATTTTAACTAGTTGTCTTTACATTTCAAATAATGAGCTTTTTAAATTATTTTTTTCACGCATGAAAACCTAAGTTTTTGCATAAAATTAATACCATGATAAAAAATGACGATGAACTACTAATAACACTGCTATCCTGACATGCCGATCCTATTTTCGCGCGCATAACACTGAATTGAAACTTGCATAAATATTTCAAGTTTATATCAAATGATTATATAAAGTTGTTGGAAGATTTGGATGGAATGCCTTATTTACTGCAACGGGGCAATATTAATAATAAATAGCATATCCTTAATATAAATAGTGTTTGCTTAATATATTTGTACTGAATGTAATTATTTTTTCATAAATAGATTGTGTAAAAAATTTATATTATCACACAGTTTCTCTTGGCTGTGATATTAGTCTTTTAAGAGAGTGTCTGTATCAGCATGGCAATCCTTTTTTTACACACACACACATAGAACATAGAACAATTGGATAAATATATTTAATATAGTAGTTATAGTAAATTTAACTATAGTTATAGTAATATATAGTATATAATATATAGTATATATATATAATATATATAGTAATATAATATATAGTTATAGTAATTTATAGTAAATATTTTTTTTCAGTGATTTCTAATTTCTTGCACAAGCAGATTAGGCTATCATTGCTACTAATTAGCGTTGTTAGGCTTCAGTGAATAATTTTAGGGTGTTTAGCCTAAATTATGTTGTAATGTGGAGTTTAAAACTAAATTTTAAAACAATATATTATTAAGCATATTTTAAAAAGGTACAAAATATTCGATTCAGTTTTTTTTAAATTCGAAAGTAGGGGTGGTAAAAATAATAAAATAATGAAAAACTTCCTCTGTATAGTACACTGAAATAACTGATGATGTAGATGGTTTGAGTGATAATAATGAAAAATATGAAAATTAATTATTGCAATAAATCCTATAATTTATGAGGGGCTCTGTAATTACTCCGTTTTATCATTCTGTGGGGCAATGAAGACATCATTCACTTTGGGGAAGAATATGGAAATTACCGAAGGTTGTTGTCTATCTTATGTTTACGTAGATCATATTTATGTTGCCAAATCTCTCATCCTATTTTGCTTCTTATACTATTCAGTATATATCATCTTCTCCTTTCTTCCTATCATCCCTTCATATTCCCCTGCACTTTTATTTATAATTGGGGATAGAAAACATTAAAAAACGAAATTTAAATCTCTTTCAAAGGTTTGACATTTTTCATCTTTGTAATATCGAATCATGGAGAAATAATACATTGCAATTATATTTGTTAAGTAATAAAATAATATACATTTATTTTGGGATGTAAGCAGTTTAAAGGTTAAGATTTACGTTTAACTGCCAGATTGTTCATGTTACCTTATATTTTTAAGCATGTTATTCATATTTGATTGTATGTATATATAGTCTGCCATATGATTATCACATTACCATAATTTCATATTTGTATCAGCAATTTTTTCTTCAATCCCCTCTTGTATTAAAATTTTCTCTACTTTTTCGAATGAAAATGACGGAAAATCCCTTCTTAAATATTAGAAAATCAATAATAGGAGAAAAACCAACTTTTCAATATCAAGATTTCCTTAAATGAAAATAGAACCGACATTTTTTCCATGTCGGTTTTATTTTCATTTAAGTGTTGTAAGTTTGACAATTTAAATATGACATTCTTTAACATTTGACTAATAGGATTAAAATGTATGTTTTGCTATTTAATTTAAAGTATTTTATTCCTAGTTTTTTGAGATGATTTTATTTTTAATCTCATGTATATTAAAGTGAAATAAAACATATATGTTTTTTAGATGTTATATGTTTTTTTTTTCAGAATATTCTGAAAATAAGATTGTTCAAAACCAATTTATATATTTAAAATTTCAAGAAATGCCATCAAGGCTTTATGTTTCCTATATTATATTTCATCTTTAAATATTATTACTTTATTAAATATGAAAAATACCATTTAATATTTACTAATAAGAAATTTCGTCTTCGCTATGTTTTTTTTCTCTTTTTCTGAATGCCATATAAAACAGCATGATGTGACATGAAATAAATTATGAAACGTATAATAAATAAAGATAAATAAATTATCAAAGTAGATAAATTATCATCACTATCTCTCCAAGGTTAAGAATCGCTGTCTGAAACTATCTACATTGACGTATTATTTAGTTTAAAGATAAAGATTATTTTAAACTGTTGGAATTTCTAAATATTTATAATAATAAATTATAATAATCCATTAAACAAATATGGTTCTTTTGCTAATTTCCCTTATTAATTTTTTAACAATATTTCAATTCTAAAAGGGAATAATTGGTAAAACGCAAAATCATATTTGTAATTTTAAGCTACAAACTGTTTGTATAATAATGATTATTAGTTCAAACACAATTTTATTTTTAAAGAAATTAAATTTTGGAGCAAGGATCATTTGAATGGTGTTGAATAAAACTTTCACCTGATCTTCACAGTTTAATCAATTAGGGAAACATCATTTCTAGTATGAAAACCATCATTATCAAACCATCCTTTCCAATCAGAAAAAAAATTGCAATAAAGGAAATATATATAAATAAAATTTTGATATAAATATTTTTATATTTCATTGTCCACGTTTTTATTAAATAAATATAATCTAAATAAATTTAATATAGAGGAACTTAAAAAAGCAAATATTTTAATGCAATTCCTTTAATTCTACTTATTAATTCAATAGCATTTGCATCAACTCTTCAATTTTGAAAGAAAAAAAAAGATTTACTATTAGGTCAGTTACATTCATGTTTAAATTTCCACCCTTTACAAATTTCTTTTTCTTATGAATAAAATTTACTGCAGGTTGGCACCTCAAAAAAGGGCAATGAAACATTTTTATTGTACTAAAATATATCCCCTCTTCATTTTAAAGCCCTGGAATAAAATTAATCCCTTACATAACGCTAACTTTGCCCCCCTCTTCTAAGTGCACTTTTTAAAAATCTTTTGATTAACTCCATTTAACAGATTTAATGGAAAGCAGATTAATTCTGCAGCTGAACACTGCTTAGAGTGAAATAAATTCCAAAAATGAATTATTTTGGTAATGAAATAACGAATTCGATAAGGAATATTATTGGCTTCAGTATAATTCAATCACTAAGAGTCACTAGAGCAGGGATGGGCAAACTTTTTCGATCACGGGCCAAAAATTAAAAAAAAAAAAAAAAAAAAAAAAAAAAAAAATTGGCGGGCCAAGATGACTTTCTCTAAAATTTTAAAAACAATATACAAGTATTACAATTTAAATATTTTAATGAGATGAATAAAATTGCGATCTCATTTTTAAAAGTTCCTTATACAGAGATTCGAAGTGAGATGTACCGATTCTAAGGAATGAGGCTGAATGCTCATCTGTCAGTCTACTTCTGAAATAATCCTTTCTAAGGTTCATAGTTGTTCACATATATAAGATGAAGCAAACATAGCACTGATTTTTTGAGTGTGAGATATTAAATTTGGGAAACTTACTTTCGATAATGATTTGTAAAACTCTAACTTTGGCATATTTAGAAACAACTGCTTGAGATGATTGTTAGATTGCAACTCAATTAATTCAACCTACAAATCTGACCTCACTGCTTCACAATTTACGTTGAAAGGCATGGTAAAAATATCCAATTCTGTTTGAATGACACTGAAATCTTGACATCTGCGTTCGAACTCAAAATGCAGTTTTTTAAGCTAACTTCATAGTTCTTAAACTTCTCTTCATTTACTGAGGGTATTGAATTTAACCTCAGGGAATGAGACAAGTCGTTCTTAGCTAGCTGCCCAGCAAACAGATTAAGGTTTAGTTTAAAAGCTTTGAAATGGGCACATATATCGTCAATAAATTAATTTTTCCCTTCCATCTTGACATTCAAGTTGCTGATATTACAAAGAAGTTCTGTGAAAAATGCAAAGTCCGAAAGCCATTCTGTATCTTCTAACATTTCGCACTCCGTAGGACACTGTTTCTCATGGAAGAACGACACAATGTCATCTTTCAGTTGCCAAACTCGCTCGAAAACACATGCTGCACTAAGCCACCTTACTTTCGTGTAATACAGTACATCAGAGTATTCAGATTGCACGGACTGAAGAAAATCTCGAAATTACCTGTGAGTAAGCCCACGAGATCGAATAGTATTTATAAGCTCCACTACTACATCAATCACGGGTTTCATATTCAATGCAGATTTACACAGAGCTTCTTGATGTCTAACACAATGTAGAAAAACAACATTGTTCTCGGGATAGTTTTGATTAAAGAGTCAAAGTAATCCAGATTTTTTCTCTGTCATATTTGGTGCTCCATCGGTCGTAATAATACATATATTTTTTATAGGGACTTTCAAAATTAAAAGTCCTGTTCAATGCTTCGTATGCGACATTGCTTCGTATTTGGAATTCTTATGCTTAGATGTGAAATTATATTCTTTGAAGACTGCTACAGCTTCATTACAGATGAGACACACTAGTTTATCTTTTACAACTGTAAACAAATATTTCCAATTCCATTCATCATTAAAAGACGGCACTCTGAATCAACTTTACGTTTTTTAATTGCCATTTTGGGGCTGAAATATTTTACGAATAACCCAAGCATGTACTAGCTACGTTATACTTTTAATAATTTCACCACTAGTCACAATGACGCTATATGTCCGCAAACGCAACTGTCCATACGCAATCAATAATATTAGTACTCCGCCAAAAGAAAAAGCCCCTGGCTGGAGTTAAAGTGCGCAGTCTGCCACATGCGAGGTCTAATTCCCCTATATGGGATTTCCCTATGTCTGCTCCCCGAAAAAGAGATAACGCTTGCTGGCGCCAATCTATAGCTATAAATAACATAGAACTTCCGCTTTTACAGTCGGTCGAAACAATATATGAGTACCATGATCTTTTTGAAAAATGTTGAAAAACAGAAAACGAAATCAATTTAATTTGTTTAAAGGGGACGTCAAGATTGATTCTTGTCAATATTCTACGTGAAATGAAGTCAAAAAGTGTTTTTAATTTTTCTACACTCCAAGTATGGTTATCTATGTGTATAAAAACCCCATGATTTCGCCTTTCATTTTATATGAAAAGTGATAAAGTAATTTTAATTTTTCTACACTCTAAGTTTGGTTATCTATGTGTATAAAAACCCCATGATTTCGCCTTTCATTTCATATGAAAAGTGAAATGAAGTGAAAAAGTAGTTTTAATTTTCTACGCTCCAAGTTTGGTTATGTATGTGTATAAAAACCCCATGATTTCGCCTTTCATTTTATATGAAAAGTGATAAAGTAGTTTTAATTTTTCTACATTCCAAGTTTGGTTATCTATGTGTATGAAAACCGCATGATTTCGCTTTTCATTTCATATGAAAAGTGAAATGAAGTGAAAAAGTATTTTTAATTTTTCTACGCTCCAAGTTTGGTTATGTATGTGTATAAAAACCCCATGATTTCGCCTTTCATTTTATATGAAAATTGAAATTAAGTGAAAAAGTAGTTTTAATTTTTCTGCACTCCAAGTTTGGTTTTCTATGTGTATAAAAACCCCATGATTTCGCCTTTCATTTCATATGAAAAGTGAAATGAAGTGAAAAAGTAGTTTTAATTTTTCTACACTCCAAGTTTGGTTATCTATGTGTACAGTATACTAATTAATTATTCGAATGCCGGTACGATTATACACTGAAGTGACGAAAGTCATGGGATAGCAATATGCAAATTTTCAGATGGCAGTAGCATAGCGTAGAACAGGTATAAGTGCGCAGTGCTTTCGCAGAGCTTTCATTTCTGTTCAAGTTATTCATGTGAAGAGGTTTTGACGTGATGATGATTTTTTTATTAATTATATATTTTTAATACAAAACAATTGCAAAATGTATTTGTACATATATGCTTATGCTCCACTTCATAATTGCTATTTATCTTTATTTGACAATCAGGCAACACGAAACGTTAAAAGAAATGATGTATAAAAACATGCAAGGAATAAAAAAAAAGAACATTTCTATTTGCAGCTGCTTTGTTATGACTAGCATTGTTGTTTTTGTTTCAATTTAAACATCTGCTTTTCTCTCCATCTAAAACATCTATTCATTTCGAATAAAGTTGTATGGAAATAAAAGCTTGATTAAAGTTAATCCCAGTTAAATTATTCCCTGACAATATATAGTTTTACCTTTAGATGTAAGTAATAATTTAAATAATGTAATTTTAAATAACGTAATTGAATGTATATACATGTTTACTTAATTACTAAAATTCTAATAATTGCTTATTTTAAATTTTGAAAAAAATCTCTGCCATGTTTATGCTAATGAAAAATATATTATGCACATATTTTCAAATTTAACTATCTGTTTTTATTGATATTTCAGTTATTTTTCTTTCCTATTTTTTGTAATTCAAAAGGCTATTTAAAATTGATAATCTGTACCTGTAATTTGTACTTGTTAAAATGCTGCATGATTTTAGATTCAGATATATACACTGAAGTGACAAAAGTCATGGGATAGCAATATGCAAATTTTCAGATGGCAGTAGCATCGCGTAGAACAGGTATAAATGCGCAGTGCTTTCGCAGAGCTTTCATTTCTGTTCAAGTTATTCATGTGAAGAGGTTTTGACGTGATGATGACCGCACGACGGGAATTAACAGACTTTGAACGCGGAATGTTAGTTGGAGCTAGACGCATGGGTCATGCCATTCGGAAATCGTTAGGGAATTCAACATTCCCAGATCCACTGTGTGAAGAGTGTGCCGAGAGTATGAAATTTCAGGCATAACATCCCACCATGGACAGCGCAGTGGTCGACCGCCTGCACTTAACGACCGAGACCGGCGACGTCTGCAAAGAGTCGTAAATTCTAACAGACAAGCAACACTGCGTCAAATAACCGCAGAAATCAATGTGAGACATACAAGGGACTTGTCTGTTAGAACTGTGCGGAGAAATTTGGCTTTCTTGGTCTATTCCAGCAGAAGACCGACTCGAGTGCCTTTACTGACAGAACGACATCGCTTGCAGCGACTCTCGTGGGCACGTGAGCATATCGGTTGGTCCCTAGATGAACGGAAAACCGTGGGCTGGTCCGATGAGTCACGATTTCAGTTGGTAAGAGCTGATGGTAGGGTTCGAGTGTGGCGCAGACCCCACGAAGCCATGGACCCAAACTGTCAGCAAGGCACTGTTCAAGCTGGTGGTGGCTCCGTAATGGTGTGGGCTGTTTTTTCATGGCATGGAATTGGTCCTCTGGTGCTACTGGACCGAACATTGACTGGAAATGCTTATGTTCAGCTACTTGGAGATCACTTGCAGCCATTCATGGACTTCATGTACCCAAACAACGATGGGATTTTTATGGATGACAATGCGCCATATCACCGGGTCACAACTGTTCGCGATTGGTTTGAAGAACATTCTGGACAATTCCAACGAATGATCTGGCCACCTAGATCGCCCGACATGAATCCCATCGAGCATTTATGGGACATCATCGAGAGGTCTGTTCGTGTCCAAAATCCTGCACCATCAACACTTTCACAATTATGGACGTCTATCGAGACAGCATGGCTCAATATTCCTGCAGAAGACTTCCAACGACTTGTTGAGTCCATGCCGCGTCGAGTTGCTGCACTTCGCCGGGCGAAAGGAGGGCCGACACGATATTAAGAGGTATCCCATGACTTTTGTCACTTCAGTGTATTTTATTTGTAATAACAAATTTTTTCTATTAATACTCAAAAAAAAATATTTAAATAATTACCATTGATTATACTTTTTTACTAGCTGCAACAAACATTGTTGTCATAAAGTGTATATACGAGTTTTTTGTATTAATTCTTAAGCAAAAATCAATTTACTAATCATTTTTAAATAAGTTGTAATAAAGTGTACTTATACAAATATTGTTAATACAGTTTAAAATGTATGATTTTAAAGAGATTACAATTAATCATTTATTAACTTTAATTAGTTTAATATATTATTAATATTTTTTAATATAACTAAAATTAGTTGTGATAAAGTGTGCTTGTTAATACAGTTAAAAATCTATAATTTTAATGAATTTTTAGTACCAATTTCATCAATGCATATGTCTTTACGCGCATGTCCATAAAACGTCGGCAAATTACTCAGCCAAGGATCTTGACATTTCGAGCGAAATAAAAATAATTTAGGGACGATCAACGATTAAAAAACGAAAAGGGAAAAATGCAATTCAATGAAGCAGTTATATGGCAATTCAGAGTTTAGAATTGCACGAGGTCATTACAGACATCGTGGAATCGTGACATTGAATAAAGTTTATCTATAATTATTTATATTGAGAAGATTTTCTAAATTTATTTTTAAAAATGACATCAAAAACATTTTTCAGTTTGGTGTAAACCCAATTCTGGAGAATATTTTTACAAGTTATTAATTTTAAATATAAAATGTTTGCGAATAAGTAGCTTTGACATTTCAAGCGAAATATTTTTCCTTGAACAGTTTTCGTAATCAACAACTTTTTTTGCAAGTGCTGGTTGCTGCTTCTGAAGACCAGACATGACGTCATAATCTGCTTATAAAACTGTACGGTTGAAGGACGTCCATCTGTATATTACTCTTTTTCTATCTAATCAATAGGCTTAAAGTGTAAGGAACTTCTGTCATTCACAAAGCAGGAGATAGAGGTTGCTAAGCAACCAACTTTCTCCGTCAATCTGAAAAATCATCATCGTCCGTCTGTATATAAAGCTTTACTTTTTTGCAAGTTCCAAGTTCTTTAGGTAAGTGTGGAAAATAAAAGTAAGATTATTTAATTTAAATTTAATAAAAGATTATTGCTCTGTTTTACGTAATGTTGTTTAAGTTTAAACAAATTTATTAAAAAGTCTTTTTTTATAAATTAGGTATGTAAGATTTTTTTTATGCTTCTTTTCATAAAAATTTTACAAAAGGTGAGTTTGAAATTCGAAAACAAAAATTTGTTAAATTATGTTGACTGCTTTTATTTTATAACTTTAATAAAATTACGGTAAACAAATTGGAAGTGCTTGAAACTGCTTCCCCGATTTGGTATTTGATAAATTTATTTAAAAGAACATTCTAAAAAAAATCATTTCAATTGATTTTTCATAATAAATCAAATTGTATTTATTTAGTCTCACATTATGTGATATTTTATTTTCTATCTTTATTTAAGTAATTAAAAAATGTAAATAAAATTTACATTAATATATATATTCTTATTAAAACTATTTAAAGGTACCTTTAAAACGCAATTTTCAATCAAAATATTAATTATACATTTTTGAAAAGCTTGTATTTTAAACTTTTATGTTTCTATCTTTTTAAAGACTTTTCAAGAAAAACTTTTTGTATACGGAAATGATAGTTTCAATATAATTACTTTAAATAATTACTTTAAAACATATTCTAATATAAAACATTTATTTATATTAGAATAAGTTTATTATAATTTTATAATTTTTTTAAATTGTTGGTATCTGGTTGTATAAGAATTTTATTTAAATAATATAGAATTTTATATTGTTGAAAATAAAGAATAATTTAAAGCTAAAAAATATTTTTATGTATGTTTTTATTTACACGTTAAAGTTGGTTTCTTATTTGAATTTTGTGTCCTTTTAAAAATGAAAATGTATATAATAATGTTTATAAATAAATATTTGTTCTTATATTTTATTTATATTTAAAGAATGGGTAAAATTAATGTGAAATTTTGAGTATATACACTCATGTCCATAAATTAAGGATAATTAAGAATCACACAGAAATCTAACTCTAAAATAAAAATTTCACCTCTAGAATTATCACACACATCTTGAAGAAGAATATGCAAATTACAGGAAACCACCAGATGGCGCGGATAGTACGTCACAATGACGAGAGTGTAAGAGAGGGGTATATAAGGAATGGTGGCAAAGAAATAAAATTGTTCACAAGTGCTTTAAAAGCCTTTCAGTGCAATAACCGCATATTTATGGCACAAAGGAAGCATTTGGATATTTTTTTACGTGGTAGAATTATCGGACAACTGGAATGTGGGCGTACCCAGCTGGAAGTATCCGAGGAACGTGGAATCGCCCAGAGTGCCATCTCCATGCTTTGGCAACGATTCCAAGATGATGGTAATGTGAGTAGATGTTACAGCACAGGTCGCCTCCAAGATACAATGCCGAATGAGGACCGGTATTCAGCAGTTACTGCCAAAAGAAACAGACGGAGCACAGCATCAGACCTGTCTCGTCACCTCTCTTCAGCTACCGGTACGACAGTTTCAAAGCAGACCGTGTACAGAGGCTTAGGGCACATTGGTCTATATGCTCGTAGGCCTGTCAGATGTGTTCCACTTACCGCAACTCACTGTCGCCTGCGATTAACCTGGAGTAGAGAGCATGCATTGTGGACATCGCAACAGTGGTCTTTTGTGATGTTTTCCGACGAGTCCAGGTTTAGTTTACAGTCTGATTCTCGCCGGACTTTCATATGGAGAGCCCCAGGTACCTGTTACCACCAAGAGAACACCATTGAACGTCACCGTTACGGTGATGCAGGATGGTTCTTTTGGGGAGGAATTATTCTTGGTTCCAGAACTGGCCTGCATGTTCAGAGTGTAACGATGACAGGCCACATCTATCGGGGCGCCATGGGTGCTGAATTTCTGTTTATGGATGACAACGCCCGTCCTCGCCTTGCAAACATTGTAGACAAATGCCTTCAATTGGAGGATATCACCCGTATGGATTGGCCAGCATACTCACCGGACTTGAATCCAATAGAGCATGTGTGGGATATGCTTGGCCGACGAATTGCAGCCCGTCAACCCCCTCCCACCTGTCAACCGGAACTTCGGAGGGCATTGCTTGATGAGTGGTGTAATATTCCCCAAGATCAGATTGATAATTTGATACTCAGCATGCCTAGGCGTTGTAAGGCCTGTATTGCATCGTCCGGGAGACATACTCCATATTAACCATGATACTAACCATGTTATACTGTTTTTTGTAAATAGGTTCTTTTTTGAAATTTGCTCCATGGTGTAAAAATCGCAATTTTTATTAATTATGTCAAATGTATAGCATCTTTTCTGCTCTTTACCTTTTGTTTAATAAATAGACTTGACAAATAAGTCAAATTTGTTTTGCTTCTGTCTCTTTTGTTGCCTGAACTTCATTATCCTTAATTTATGGTCATGAGTGTAGAATATTTACCAGTAGGAATTTTAATTTCTTCACCAATTTAAAAATAATATTACACACTTTAAAAATTTAATTTGTATGTTTTACCCCATAATTCTGATTTAAACTCGATATGCAGTAAATAAATCTTGAAAATGGTTTTAGCTTTTCAATCAATTCGAAAAGCATTCAATTTTTGAAAGAATGACAATAATTAATTTGCTATATAATGATAGTATAAACAAATACAAATTTTAAAAAGCTTATCAAATTTTGGTTGTCTCATAATGAAATATATTTTATGTCGTATAAAGATAGTATTCCTCCGAAGATACCTTAGAAAATAATTTTTTTTGTCATGCATTTCAAAAAGTGATATATATAGAAATATTCATAATGTAAATTACTCGAAATTCTCATAAAATTCTTTTTTACAATTCAATTTAAAATTTGTTTAAAAATAATCTTTTTTTATTTTTTAGGATGCCTTTTTTCTGCTGTTTTTAAAAAATAGGTTTGTAAAGATAAGTTTTTAAAAATAGATTTGAAATGAAAGTAAAAATAATCTAAAGTTAAAAAAAAATTTATACTTGCTTTGTTTTACCTATTAACTTTTGTTTTTTAGATTAAACCTGTAAACAAAAATTTTTTAATAATTCAACAAACGATAAGTAATTTTTAATATTCTTCATTTTAAATGTTGTATTTGATTAAAATTAAGGATAATATTGTTACAATAAATTGGTTTTAACTACTTGATCCAAATGTAAAAGGTTTTCAAAAAGTACTCATGTAAAAGTTTACGGTAAGTTAATAAATATAATTTTACGGTAAGTTAATAAATATAAGTAATGTTTAACAATTAATTCTGATGGATTAACAAATTTATTTTTAGCAAAAAGGCAAATAATTTAAAAAAAACAAGTACAGTTTTGTTTTAATTAAGTGTTATTGTATGTGTTTTTATTGAGGTATTTTTGGATGCTTTTATTAAATTTATTTATTTTTATTTTTATTTTTTTTTTGAAAATGAAAAAAAAAAAAAAAATTCATTTTTCTTTTTTTTTTTTTAAATGTTCCGAGTATGAATTGTGTGTACCATAACTTAAATATTTGATTTTCCTAATAATTAAAATTTAAGTAATATAAATCTATCAAAATGAAATATTAAAGGAAGATTTTTTTGCCAGAATATTTAACTAAAATAATTAAATGTTCGAAACTCGTGTTAAAAAGAGTTTGAATACATTAAATATGAATTACATTTTCTTAAGAGGACTATTCAATGAAAATATGCATTAAATCTGGAGCTACAACTGTAATTTGTTACAGCATAAAAATGCTTAGAACATGTAAAATATGAATATGTTCATCAATATTCTTTTTATTTCTTTAATATTACAAACATTTCCATTATTAAGATTTTTTTTATTTTTAAATTAAGCAATTACGTTAATGAGGAAGGTGTTAAGCTGAAAAATGTCAATTTTAATGTCCATATTCGATACATTAGATCAATTATATATTTATGTAATTAAATTAAATCTAAGTGCTATAATTGTACAGAAAATGGAATAAATCGATAGGGAGTGCTATTATATAAAATACTCAAATGTCAAAATCATGAGAAAATGTGAAATCAATTTTGATCTGCAAATTTTGACTTATTATGTGTGAAATGCTTAATAGATTATTGACTTTATACCAAGGTATATTAAGCATTACATAACTTTCATTAACACGTTCTTATATTATGATTTGAAACAATCAAATAAGTAATGATTTCTTATTGCATATTTGCAAAATGTTTTTTTTTTCCCTTTTAATTCTAGAGTAAATCTAAGTGTTTATAATAAAAAAGTAAAAAGGGGGAAGGGGGAGTATCGTGTTTATATGAAAATTATAATCCGAAATCTATATCATAGTATCATTTTCAACTATATAAATCTGAACGTAAGTAGTGAACATATTTATAGGTAACTTCTTAACAAACTTAATTGACCTTAGCAAAGCCCATGACTGAAAAATTGGATTGAATTTTCATTTAACATTTAAGAATCAAAATCCGTTGTTCTAATTCAGAGAAATTAAGTCCTTGCATTTAATAATAGGATGTATAACAGAAACTGAATTATCGTAGATACAGTGATCGGAAAACGTATATATATATACATATGTATGTGTATGCTTGAAAAAATTGTCTCTCATTAAGTATCATCATCATTATCATTGACTCACCAGCCCCATAATGGGCCAAGGTCGTCTGACCAACGCTCTTACAGACATAGTAGACCGAGACCTAACGTTTAAAGTGGATTCTGAACAACTACAAACGCCGATGGCACCACTGGGGCTTGATCAACGTGGCAACGAGAGACAGAGTGCTAGTCACTCGACTATAAGACCCCTCATTAAGTATAATAGACACAAATTAAATTTTAATTGAAAATTTGACATAATTCAATTGGTAAATATCAGTCAGTTGTTATTATATTCTGGTAGTTAACCTAACTACTTCAACATAGCTACGTCTCCAGTCTTTTGCCTTGTGTTATCTAAAGTGAACCATGACTTTATAATCCTATTTTGTCTTATCAATTTAACGAATACCATGATCGTCATATACCTGCTCTCATCTGGCCCAACAGAAAATCATTCCAGCTTGAGGATTTGTTGTCCTTTCCGAGGCATAGACGCGAGAGATTATGGTTAGGCTTCGGTTGTCAGGTTTTGAATCAGTTTTTCAATTCCTTCTATTAGCTCACACTCTCCCTGTATATATATCTTGTTCAAGTTTTCAATCGTTAATTAAATACATTTTATTCATCCACTCAAGTTCAAATACATTTTTTTGAACTTGTAGTGGGTGACACTGGATGTTAATACGGTTTTTTCGAATATTAATTCATTAATTAAATTCAATTAATTAATTTTAGTTTTATATGGGAGAAATATACATATATTCGCGCTGCTCTTTCTTCTCATTTGCTCATCATTAATTAATTAATACTTAGTTATTAATCTCTTTTTTGTCATAACTAATTATTAATTAAGTAATGATTATTAATTATTTTAATCATTTAATTATGAATTATTTTTATTCATTCAATTATTAATTATTATTATTTTATGATCAAATATTTGTATTATTCATTTAACATATATTATTAATTATTATTATTTTATGATCAAATATTTGTATTATTCATTTAACATATATTATTCAATTTTTAAAATAATATAACTACAAATCGGAAATAATATAAAAAGTCGTCTGATTTTAATTTATCATTTAATTATTAATTATTTTTATTTCATTATCAAATATTTTTATTATTCATTTAGTATATATTGTTCAATTTTTAAAATAATGTAACTACAAATTGGTAATAATATAAAAAATCGTCTGATTTTAATTTAGCTTATTTTTCTGGATATTATTATTCGTAATTTTTTAAGTTTGAAATTTGAAACGATCGTGTTTGAGTATTCTTGTTAATGTATTCTATATTTTTTAATTTTAAATGATCAAAAAGTTTTTAATTAAATTTGAAATATAACCTAATATATTTGCTTTTATTTTTTTTATCGTATGTATGTGCTTTTATCATATTTATTTTTATTATTTTTGCTTTTATTATTTTGCTGTAATTCGTGATTGCTGTTCTTTTTTTTGCATTCTTCCTTCATTTTCTTTTTTCATTTTCATCAAAATACTTTTTTTCAATTCCTTTTATTAGCTCACACTCTCCCTATATATATCTTGCTCAAATTTTCAATCGTTAATTAAATATTTTTTATTCATTCACTCAAGTTCAAATACATTTTTTTTTGAGCTTGTAGTGGATGACACTTGATGTTAATACAGTTTTTTCAAATATTAATTAAATTAAATTAATTAATTTAAATTTTTTTTAGATTTAAGTTGTATGTATCTACCAATAGATGGCGCCAGATAAACTTAAAAAATGAATGAAAATTATTTATAAAGGACTTTCTGCAATATAATGAAAAGAAGTAGGAATTGATTTAATTTTTTTTATATTACTTGTTTATTAGTTGGTTACCCCATGTTCCATACATCAGGTTCCATTCATCCTGCAAATGATGAAATTATTATTAATAATCATGAATGAATGATTTATTAAATGATGCTATCCTAATTTTCACATAATATTCAGACACAGATGATACTTTTTACGATATTTATGATACTTTTAAGTAAACTGAGTAATTTTTTAAGAAAATTTACAATTTTTTAGGTATACACTGACTACCAATAAGTATTTGGACACCTATGAAAATGACGGTATCTGCTGTCCTGAGGTACGTCACGGACTCTGCCGGTATATATCGTGTAGGAAACAGCATCGGCATTAGTCGCATGCAAGATGCCGCGCAGTTCGGAGCTCTCTGATTTCGAGAAAGGTATAATTATCTGGTATCACAAATGTGGCAGATCCTTAAGGTATCACAAATGTGGCCGATCCTAGCGATCTGAAATACCCAAAATCGACAGTGGCCTATGTGATTAAGAAGTGGAAGGTGAGCGGAGATTGTCGGAATGTGCCCCGAGTCGGCAGACCAACGAAACTGGGAGATACAGACCGACGAGTGCTCACCAGAGAAATTTGGAAGAACCGCACCCAACCGATGTCCCTCATCCGTGAGGAGTTTCAACAGGCATCCGGGAGTATTGTTTCAATGAATACCATCCGTAAGGAAGCACATCTGCATGGTTTTCATGGTCGTGCTGCTGCCCATAAGCCTTTAATCACAAAGTCCAACCGCGCTGCTCGAATAATGTGGTGCAAAGCCCATCGAAATTGGACTATAGATCAGTGGAAACGGATTCTTTGGAGTGACGAATCTAGGTTCACCCTTTACCGTTCGGATGGCAAGGTCTGGGTCTGGCGTCTGCCTGGAGAACGTCTCCTGCCAGAATGCATTGTACCAACAGTCAAGTTCGGCGGAGGTGGAATTATGATCTGGGGGTGTTTCTCCTAGTATGGACTGGGATCCTTGGTCCCCATTTATGGTAAGCTCAACCCCGATACCTACTGCACTATTTTGGATGACAATGTGCTTCCTACGTTGTGGCAGTTTTACGGGTTGGACCCCTGTTACTTTCAGGACGACAATGTCAGTTGTCATGTTTCGACGTTAGCCAAGGCTTGGTATGGTGCCAATGGACTTCATCGAATGGACTGGCCTGCCCAGAGCCCAGATCTCAAATCTATCGAGAACCTCTGGGACGCGTTGCATCGCCTAATTCAGGGGTGCACTACCCGTCCAAAATCGGTGAAGGAACTTCTATGTCTTCTCCAAGCCGAGTGGAAGAAAATACCACTAGCTGTCATTCAAAAACTTGTGGAAAGTATGCCCCGGAGGGTTCACACTGTAATTGCCTCTCGTGGAGGCTCTACCAACTATTGGTTTTGAATAAAGTTCGCTTTTCTTTTCTATCACAGGTGTCCAAATACTTATTGGTAGTCAGTGTATATTTGCAAATTTTTTAAATTTATTGTTCCCTTACTTTTGAAAAACATATAATTATAAAGTTCCTTTATTAAGTGCTTTTATCTTATTTGCTTTAATTTTAAATCATCCCTTTACAATGTTTGTCTGTAAAAGAGATCACAAACTCCACTAAATAATAAAATGAATCCTTAAAACAAACATAAAATACAGGTAAAAGTGAATTTTTCAACATTTTATAAATTAGTTTCTTTTCTCAATCGCATCCGTAGAAATAAATATTAATAATTTTATTATTGCATTTAAATTGCAATTGCATTTAAATGAAATTTAGATACTGCATTCCAAATAGAATTCACCTTTATTAACCCCCTCAAAAATAAAAAAAAAAGTTCTTGGAATGAGATTGAACAAAACAAGTGATATCTTCTAAAAATAATAAGGAAGATAAATCTTCTGTACTAAAGGGCTTCGATAACTGTTTTGTTGAAAAAAAATGTAAAGGAGACAACAGAGATATGTTTCATGAAATAATACATTTGGTTTGCTATTACAACCTTTTTCTTTGTTGATGCATAAATTAAATTTTAAAATATTGATGCAATTAAAAAGTTTTATTTCATATAACAAATTCGAAATTTGGAATACAAGCAATTAAATTAGAACAGTAAATATTTATTCGTAGATTTTAATATGATAGATATTATTTTAATTTATTTGCATTAAATTTAAAAAATAATTTACGAAGTAATTAACCTTTTTGCTGATGGGAAATAAAGATCTCTACAGTACACTAATTAAACAATGTAAAAAATATAAATAAATAAATGTTTATTGTTCTTTATTAGGATTTCATAAAATCCAAACAAAATATTTTATGAAGAATTTTGTTAAATTGTCCGTTTTTTCCCCACACATAATACCTACTAGGTCAGAATATTTGTCATTCTTCTCATTCATGATTCTATTTACCCCTCTTTGCTTCATTAACACAGGATTGGCAAAAAAGTGTGGTTCTCTCTCCGAGAAGCTCTCATCGAATTACTATAGTACACTAACCGCTTCTTGGAAATAATCCTCACCGTTAGCTCCAGAAACACTTTGAAAGGTATTATTCCCTTTTCTCTCTAATAGATAAATATATTATACTTTGTAGGTTGCATGCCAGTAACGTCATATCTGCTATGTGTATGGAAAAGGAACTTCAAAAAAATGTATTCAACAATAAAAAAAGTACACATACAAAATTATATTTTTTCTTTTGCCTCTGTAATGAAAAAGAACAATGAAGTAAAGGTTTTACCGAACTTAAGCGCCTGGCGCTCTGGCCACAGGTTTCGGGTAACATCTTCTCGGTACCACAGGTACAATCCTCAGTAATCAATTAATCCTCAGGTGCAATGCTTTCCATCCTCTCGGTACCACATGTTTCGGGTTCAAGTCCCGGCGTTGCCATGGATGTTTGTAGTGGTTCGGAATCCACTTTAAACCGTAGGTCCCGGTCTGTTAAGCCCACGTGAGACAGAAAATGACCGTAGAGCGACAAACCGAACTTAATTTATATTTTGGGAAGGATTTAATTTCACATTCATGCTTAAAAATACCGTTCTTAAGTATTATACATAACAAGGCTTACCACGCGGAATGCAAACCCAATCTGTTATTCAGTTGTTGACAATAGTTATTTTGAAATCGAACAATTTGAGTCCCTTTAGGTTTTTACAACGGACAACATTTTTGAGTAAAGTGTTTGACATAAATTTTGTGATTCAAAAGAATATTTTCCGTGCAGAATTGCTAAAAATGTTGTAGAAGACCTATGGTGAATTATACATGTCAAAAACACAAGCATATGAATAGTATAAAGTATTCCAAAAATACTATACTAGATCTATAACGGCTTCAAGATGAGGGGCACTTTCAGTTTCAATATATATATATATATATATATATATATATATATATATATATATATATATATATATATATATATATATATATATATATATATATATATATATATACAGAACTTATTACTTCTAACATTATGCATTGCAAATTATTATTTACAAAGAAATGAAAAATAAAGAATTAAATTTGATTCACTTCAAGGATGCAGTTCACTCCAAGGATGGAGATTTTGAGAGTCCTCGAGTCTACGACGAATCAATTGCACCGATCAACAGAAGACCTTAATTATCACATAGCGTGATTGGCCTGTTCAATCATTTTCAGAAAAAAGAAAAGCAATACATCCTGTCGATTCATCGCAGAACTGTCTTCTCTTCTTCTCCAAAAGCCTGCCTTCAAGAAATTCCGCCAAGAAGTCCATATCCCGTTTGCAATTGTTTCGACCTGTGAAGGTCGAACAGAAAAACGCTAATTTCATGAGATCTCATTATCCATGACACTGACTTTCTGTTATCAGATGTGAATGACATGTTGTTCTCATTAGTAGAGAAAACGAAATGCATGTTATATTTTATTGTCAGATTTGAGTGATAGGTTGTTATTGGGCTCTTGTTAAAGAATATGCATTCCATTCCCCTGGGAACAGAAATGCTACATCTCTTTGTGTGGGAAAAATACTACAAGCTAGGGCAGCCTCATTCTGGTCTACAGTCGAATGCTACAACCGACAAAAACATTGTCAAAATCAAGAATTTGATAGTTAAAAATCGTCCTATAGGTCTTAGACAGTTAATTCAAATTATAAACATATATTTAAAGTTCGTTCATAACATTACAGTTGATATTTTGGACATTAATGTGTCACAGCACGTCTGGTTCCGAAGGAGTGCAATTTTGTCCAAAAAGAGTATAGAAAGCAGATCGCTGAAGACATGACTTCCCTCGCTTCTATGGATCAGAGAAACGCAACGAATATGAACGATTAAGCACCCCATTCGGCAGGTGTGACACCAAATTACTTTTTCCTCTACTCAACGCTCCGAGAAATAAAAGAAAATTCCTGGTGGGCATTCCTCGATTAGAGAAATGTATCAAGCCCTATCACAGAGTAGTAATGCACTCGATGGAAGAGGCTAGATACTTTGAAGGCGACAAAATAAATTTTGATGGATACATTTGTTTTTACGTGTTCTATTGAATAATTCTGGAAACCTTTTATTCTGACTGTTTATTTTGTTCAACATATTTAATAAACATCAAGATACAGAATAAATTAATTTAATTTCAGATTCGCCTTGGTTCCAAATAATGTTTAGTGCATTTTATACGAGTTAAGAGATCGAAAAATTAATACTTAAAATAAAAACAATGTTTCATTTTATACAAAAAAAGTATGCAAGCATTATCTATTAAAAATAACTAAATAAAATTTGATGTGAGAATCTTTCAAAATGAAGACGCATACATTTGGAGATCAAGTGTCTCCTTGTCTTAAAATAATAAAAAAATTTATGTCACTTAAAAGCAACATTTTGAAACATTTTATCAACAGAGAACTCTGTAAATTATACTAAAACTGAATGGATTACCAACGATGACTGGTTTATAAAACAATATATACATTTTCTAACATTACATAAAAATTAATCGATTTTAAATTCATATAAATTTTAAAGATACTTTACACAATTTATGAAACAAAAATGATTTACAAATATTACTTAGATTTGAATATTATCCATAACCTGGCAGTGATGTAAACAAAAGTTGGCATATAATGTTGTGCGAAATCTGGTCTTATCAGACTAGATGTATAAGCGTTGATACGTAATAAAATTAATTTTTGCCTTCCCATTTCTCTAGATAAGAAAGTAGATGGCAATTTTATCAAGAACTCCTCGAGATAGAATAGGGGCAAAGGGTCCCTTTACCACTATTTTTGTAAGAAAATTGTGAAAGGGGCCCCCAAACATTGGCACTTATTTAAAGGCATTATAAATAACATCGCAGTGAATTTGGAGCATACAGGAGGAGAGGTGAGAAACTGCAATAGATGTCTCCGCGTCAGAGGAAAATTGCATTTAAAATGGAACTCTAATAAGATTATTACATATTTTACCCTTATCAAATTATTCAATATTCAATAAAAGGGTTCTGACATAAGAATGCACAAAAATACTTCCGAATATTTAAAATGCTCTCAGAATACGAACATTCCTTTAAAATTCCTGTTTAAACTGTTAAAATAAAATTTTTTAAGACACCTGTAATATAATTTCGTTATTTTGAAAAAAAGATTTCTAAGCTAGCATATTTTATGTATAAAAATAAAATAAAATAAATTAAATATTACAGTAGAACATTTTTTATAAAGAACAATTTAAAATAAGTTTAATAAATACATAATTTGGTAGTCATTTATAAGTTAAATAAATAAGAAATCATTCCATATAAAAATGTTCTTTATAAAATTCCCTATTTTGCAAAATTACTATATTTGACACACGAACATTCAACAGCATGACTAAATGTTTATCTTCAAATTTTACTAGACGTAAGGGGCATGAAATGAGTTGCTAAAATAGGTGTAGTTATGTTATATGAATAGCCTAATATTTTATGAAATATTTTCCTATTATAAAAAAAAACTATAAAAAATTGTATAAATGTACGATTAGAAATGCTTAACAAATGATTAAAATGACATTTCTTTTTTATTTTCTAACTGTGTAAAAAAACAATAATGATAATCTTCATTCTTGTCTTAATTATACCTTAGGACTTATTTTTATTTTATTCCTCTTATATATCAGCAATTTATTATGTCAACGTCAAATTTACTATCACTTAAGATGCTTCTTCTAAATAAAAATTCTTTTTTTTTGTTCGAACGCAGCTGGAAAATGCATATTAGACAGTTATCTTGGATGCCTTAAGGCAAGCGCTGCACAGACGTTACTCACTTAGCACTACCCAGGAGGTGCGTGTAGCTTGAAGATAAAATACGGACGCGGAGTAATACTACCCCCGTAACACTCCACGATTATGTCAGACCATGACCAACGGTTTAAAGTAGATTCCGAACATCTGAAAACGTCCATGGTAGTGCCGGGACTCGAACCCGAAACCTGCGGTACCGAGCGCCAATAAATAAGAAGAAAAAATTAATTACTAAAGAAAATTTTAAAGCAAAGGAAAAAAAGTGCTGCGAAAAAATCATAATTTTTTAAGAAAATACATATAGAAATTTAATGGATAAAACTGTCCGAATTTGCCTCATTTTGAAATTAGAGCATATATTTCAGAATTTTGGACTTTTTATGTCAATTTTTCGTATTATTTTTAATTTAGAAGAAAAAAAAACACGAATTATATTTTGTATTATAAGAAAATGCACCTTTCTTTCTCTTTTATATACTTGTTATTTTTTTTATTGAAACTGTTTTTTAAAAACTGATGAACAAATAACTGTTCCTTAAAATCCATTTTGGCCAGCAGCGGTGTAAATCAGCTCATTACAGAAAATCTGTATTATTTTAAGCAATACGTAAGTAATTTTTACTTTATATCCATAATTTCGTCTCTTCTTAAGCAAAACAGTTACATCTCATAAAATGGTTATATTTATTTCCAAAACTGCATTTTCGAAAGAAAAAAAGTAAGGAAATAATTGGCTTTAAATATGTAACTTTTCTAAAGATACTTTAATGTATATATTTCTAAGAAAATTCTAATCAGGATAAAAAAAATTTAATTTGATGAAAGCTTTCTTGTTCCTAGAAATTGCATTCTTTAGAAATTAATAATATTAACTCTATTTTAACATTGAATCTATTATCGGTAAATGCTACATAACTAGATTTTACAAGATATGAATTTTATTTAACTAAACATAACTATTCTTTGTCAATCAATAAAGTTTAGAATTAATATTCATTCTTGCATAAAATATTTATCAACCTTTATTTAATGAAATAATGTTTATTTTATAATCACATTGCATTGACAATCAAAAACAATTTTAAATACCTATTTTCACATCTGGTAGAAGTATGAATAGGAGATTTTTTTTCTTAAAAATAATATCCTAATTTTTTAAATTCTAAAATACAAATATTTGTGAAAAAAAGAATTTCTTCAAGGATTTTTGATTAAATGATTATTAAAACAAACAAGTTACTACATTTTTATGTCAAAATGCATTATAAATATTTTTGTCTTAAAAACAGCTTCCATTTTTGCATTGTGAGTGACATTCTGTCTATTTGAGCTTAGTCTTAATTTGATTGGCCTAAAATCTGATTGAAATAATAAATTTAAAACCTTACTGTGTAAAATCAGTTTCTATATCAATAAAGGAGAAAGGGCCCTATAAATTGATCTGGTATATATTTGTCTGGTAATATGCGTGTAATACACTTCAATCTCCGCCCTTACATATTGTGCGCCCCTCTGTATGCCTTCTTCCATTCAGTTGAAGGGTTGCCTAGTAGCAACAGCGTGACACCCTCCCTTACGAGCACCCCTTTCTTTCGTGCACTCTCGCCCCCCCATTCATTCCCCGGAGAACGAGAAGGGGAAAAAACGGGATGAAATTTTACACGTGTGCTCCTGCCATTGAATTAACCGCTGCATGCAGCTCGCATCAAATAGCAATAAGTTTAAGAGGCAAATATCCCCCCCCCCCCTTCTCTTTTCCAAATAGTTAGGGATCGAGAAATTTAAGCTTATATTTTCCCAAGGGGATGAGGTGAGGTAAGAGCACTCTTGGGACTGATCGGCACTTGATCTTTCTAGTTCACTTGTGTTTCTTATTCAATTTTCCAGCTTTCAAATACCGTGTTCCTTTACTTTTACATTTTAAAGAAGTCTTACAATTTTTTATGAATTAACAATTTAAAATGAGTTTCTTTAAGCCAAATTTGAAAAAAATTATAATAATCTTTCCAATGGGTTGGATTTGAATACCTAATTTTTAAATAATTGACACAAAAATGGGTCGATTGCTTTCTAAACTTTTTAAATCATTGAAATGAAATTTCTAGTAATCTTACAATCTCTTTGATTTAGACAGTTAGATAAACAGTTAAATTTGGCTTCTACTAATTAAGAATTGAGAATACAATTTCACTATCAGGAAATTTTTAAAATTATTCTTAATTTAACTATTCAAATGAAGGGCCTGAATGGCCGAGTGGCTAGCGCCCTTGCGCTCGGTACCACCAGTTTCGGGTTCGAGTCCCGGCGGTGCCATGGTTGTTTGTAGTGGTTCGGAATCCACTTTAAAAAGTAGGTCCCGGTCTGATAGGATCGTAGAGCGTTGCGGGGGCATTGTGACTCCGCGTCCGTGGCTTATCTTCAAGTTACACGCGCCCCCTGGGTAATGTAAAGTGAGTAACGTCTGTGCAGCACTTGCCTTAAGGCATCCAAGACCAAGCTGTCTGTGTTTGCCAGCTGCATTAGAAAGGAAGAAAAAAAAACTATTCTAATGAACAGTTATTTTACACATTTGAAGAATAATGCACTTGTGTTAGTAATATAAGAAAGGAATTTAGTAATTTAACTGAATTTATTTATTGATATTGGTTATATATACATATAATATATATATAACCAAGAAAAACATTCCAAACTCACATTCATCTTATTTACTTTGATGAAAGGACCGAAGGCAAAAATGTAATAAACAGGCAACATTTTTTTATTCTAATATAACCATTATGAAATTCCGCAATAGCCCATACCACATTTTAAATCAACAAGTTCGCATGCTTTCACAGACTTATATAATTGGAAAAGGCAACGCACTCACATGAAATAATTCACACACAAATTCATAATTTTAAATATAAACAAAAGTGAATTTATTATTATTTACGAATTTAAGGTTGTAATAAGTCTTGCAATTAAATCTTATCTAAGTAAATGTGAAATTCGGATAAAGCATTAATTTAAATGTAACTTATACAAGTTGCCGCAATTCTAAATTAATATTTAATAATAAAATAATATGGTGATAGACCTTACAGTTCATAAATTGCCACGACAGCTGGGCTCCCTGTTTTTTTCTTTCTACTTTAAGGATTCAGTGTTAATAATGTTCTATAAGGACCATTGTTCAAAGTCTTGGCAGAAGGTGGTCAACCGCTCATGGGGCTTTTATGTCGCATGTCGTCTGATTATTATTTTTTAGATTCCTTTAGTATCTTGAAATGTATAGCCTTAAAAGTTAGTGACAATTCGATAGAAACTTTTTTTTCGGGGAGGGGGGGATTTTGAAAATTATATATTACATATATGCCAGCATATTATGACAGTTAGGTTGTTAGGTAAAAGCAGAAATTGTAGCCTTTTTCTGATGAAATAGTTGTGGGCCTGTAAAATAAAATATTTCTATTACTGTATGTTAGTATTAATGTTGGCTTAATAAGTTCAGGCATTTTAATTAAAATATTGCTTTGGCAAGAAAGTACACTACTGGCCATTAAAATTGCCACACCAAGAAGGCGACATGCTACAGACGTGAAATTTAAACGACAGGAAGAAGGTGCTGTGATATGCAAATGATTAGCGTTTCAGTGCATTCAGACAAAGCAGAGTATCGTTTGTCGATTCGGGTTTTAGTTCTTGAAGAGAGCAGACCTGCTTTCACCTCGCTCTAGTTTTAAAATCAAAAACAGCTTTTGCTGAACTTGTGGAAAATTTATTCTTTATTTTCTCAACCATTAATCAAATTATTTAATTTAATTTAAGAATATAATTGACGTTATGAGTCAGACATCGTCTAGCAATTTGGAAGAGGACTCCCTCCGCCCACTCTACCCATCATCTACTTAGCTGCTACGGACAGTCCGACTGTTACAAACACCGGCCTTATGGGCACTGAATTAAGTCCTATCAATTCACCAGCTCCACCCCTAAAGGACATTTCGGACGAATATGTCCTAATTAATCAGGTCCTTCTAAGAAAGGCCTCACACTGCAAATTGCGCCTCACCCACACCGCAACTAAGATTTCCAAATTGAAGATAGATGACCCAGCCACAACCCAATTCCAGGCTGAGAAGGCTGAACCTCACAAGTTAATTGATAGTATTAAATATGAGTTTGGAATATCATTATTCCAAACACCATCTATAACTGAAATTGAAGAGAGAAGCAAGAGGGTCCAGTATGCGAGGGATTTACTAGCCACTACTACAGCCCCAGCTTTATCAATCCTTGACGATTCTATATTGAATCTGTCCAAGGACTCCTTATCCAATGGAAAGGAGAAGCATCTCATCGCCAAACAAAAATTAAGGCCAGACCACAGCGGCCCTACAGTTGCCCTGCAAAACTCATTTGCCGCAACAGGTAACTTAAGCTCATTACCTGAGCTAAACGAGACGGCTGTCTATGCCAAGCCGCCCCCTATATTTTTCCAGCCATAGAGTGACTGGAATGCAGATATTTAAATGTACCAGGTGCACCACATAAAGGTGGTCTCTGAAAATATATAGTTTTTATGATAGTTGGTATAAAATCAACAAAATATCATCTAAAACGTGTTGCTGGTGAAACTAAATTAACATATGAAAAGTTTGAAACGTTTTAAGCACAAATAGAGGTTCCTTTAGCAGCACTTTCTAATGACTCAAATGACTTATCAGCGTTGGCACCTGGTCACTTCATTATTGGAAAATCATTGACAAGTATTCCTGAGCCAAAATACATTGAGTCAAAACTCTCATATCTCATTAGATGGCAACTTATTCAAAAAATGGTTCAACAATTTTGGAAACGTTGGCACAAGGAATATCTATGTCGATTGCAACAAAGTCCAAAATGGCTTTTAACAACTAAAAATTTTCAAATTAATGATCTGTCTTCTTAAAGATGATAATTTACCCCCACCCAAATAGAAAATGGGTAGAATAATTCAATTACATCCTGGTCTTGATAATATTGTTAGGATTGTAACCATCAAAACAGCAAATGGCAAATTTAACAAAAATATCACAAAATTATATATGTTACCAGTTTAAATTTTATTAATGTATATTAATTGTAGCATTGTATTTATTGTATTATTCATTGTATTTCTATTGAATATTCATTCAACTCTTTTGATTTCATTTATGTGTATTACTATGCTTGTAACACTTTCATTGTTCCTTTATTGTTGAAATGTTATTTCAAGGTGGGCGGCATGTTTAGACTGTAATCGTATTTAGATGTTTTGTGTAATAGTTCGTTCTTCGTGAGAGGGCTGTCTTCATTCGCCAAGTGTTTCGCTTCATTTTTCTCACTCGAGTAATAGATATCGTTCAAGAAAGTAGTGTCTTTACTTTCTGTCTTTATTTTATGAAACAAGAATTGGCATTGTACTGTTGAATTCCATTTTTGGTGGTTTTCTTAGGTAAATCATCAGCTCTGTCATTATTCGTTATTCTAGTAAAACAATTACGAGTTTTGATTTGATTTGTTTTATAAGTAATAATTTTAACAAATAAAGGCTACTTCACACCGAAGCGTGAGGGGCGACGGTTCAAGCGGCAGAACATAAATTTTTTTCTACCCGTTCCCACCGACCCATTATAATTGACTCAATATTACATACTCAGTGCATAAAATTTGGTTGAGGTTAAGAAAGTAACAAAATAAGCAAAAGAACAGAAAAAGATGGATAACCCCTCATAATTGACTCAATATTTCATACTCAGTGCATAAAATTTGGTTGAGGTTAAGAAAGTAACAAAATAAGCAAAAGAACAGAAAAAGATGGATAACCCCTCATAATTGACTCAATATTACATACTCAGTGCATAAAATTTGGTTGAGGTTAAGAAAGTAACAAAATAAGCAAAAGAACAGAAAAAGATGGATAACCCCTCATAATTGACTCAATATTACATACTCAGTGCATAAAATTTGGTTGATGTGAAGAAAAGAACAAAATAAGCGAAAGAGCAGGAAGAGATGGATAATCCCTCATAAAAAAACAAAATAAGGCCAAAAGCAGAAAGAAATGGGCAACGCCTGATAATTGACTCAACATTACATATTAAGTGCATATAATTTGATTGAGGTGAAGAAAAGAACAAAATAAAGAAAAAGAAAAGGACAAAATAAGGAAAAAGAAAAGAATAAGTGTCACGAAAGAGGCGAGTTGAAAATGCAGGAGACGATTTTTGGTTGAATTATTTTGGTAGACGAAGGTATGGAATGTTAGGAACGTAATTTTTTTTCCATTTGTCGGTAAAACAAGACGGAAACTTTTTTCCTTGCCAACATCGACGGATTCATCGCTGTACAGGAATTACCAATGGGTCATTCGAATATTTTCAATGATGAGAACATTTCGACATTTTTCTTAAAAGATACTTTTCAAAATAATTGTGGAGGAGTCATCTATCAGTCTTTAGACATTCGCCATTTATTTATTAATTTAAAATTATATTTAAGATATTTATCTGTTGTTTATTCTCTTAATGCCTGACACATTGTTTTCTTACGCTAAGCGACAAATTTCTACTTTTTGCAAAACTATGCATCTATTTTTGAAAATTTTAAGAAAAAGCAACATTGCTTCTGCTTCTGGAAACAAAAATAAATTGCTTTAAACATGCATTTTAAAATACTGCATTTACTAATTTTTTTTCCATCCTCACTCGATCGAAACTTGTACATATCTGATAATTTTTTAATAAAACATCTATTTCTTACTACTAAGCATTTAAAATAATTCCTTTTTAACATAACATCATATTTCACTTAAATATAGCATGTTGAATCTAAATTCAGTTTTAAATTAACATTTTTCAATTAAATAGAATATTTCAAGAAATCTATTCAAAATTGATGCTGTTTTTTCGTAAAATTATTGAATATTAAAATTCCAAAAAACTCGAAGTTGTGTGAAGTATAAAGAGTAAATACTTGGAAATTATGCAAAATGTGTTAATTAATACATCGATTATTAAAATGGCGAACAAATAATATATTTTATATTGCCTATTTGGTCTATCTAATCAATAAATTGACCATAATGATATGTTCCATTAATCACTAATAGGAGCACGTGAATATATATGAAAGATAAGAATTTCGTTTATATAAACAAAATTTTTGTTATTTCCAAATTTATTTCAGTAAGAAAATTTATTCTTATACAGTTTTAAATAATTTTTCAATTCGCTTTAAAAAATGATTTTTCTAAACATTTATTAAGCAATATATTTTCTTACTTAATTTATGGATTAATTTATAAATTTTCTAAATTTTACTTTTTATTATTTGAATATTGTAGTCGATGTCATTTGTTTGAGCGGCTGGATTTGGGTGTGGTCGGGTTGAGACAAAGTTTAAGAACACGCAGCTTTATTTTCAAGCGTATCAATACCCTAGTTAAAGATAGACAATATTTAACACACAACATTAACAAATTTGGAAGATTTAACAAAAATTAGATTGTCGCAAGAGGTCGCCATTGCGAAAAAGGTAAGTACGAGTGTTTTCATTTTGAGATGACGAGGGAGAACACTTCAATAGATAGAATTGATATTGCAGAAGAGGCACAGGGTGGCATGTGTGTTAATAATATAATATTATAACTGTAAATAAATTAATATTAGATAGTAATTTAATATTAAAACTGTAAATAAACTAGTGTAGATAGAGAGATTAGAGTGTTTCCATTCACCAGACGCCTACAACACAGAACCTACCTGACACAACTAGTCGCGAGCAAGCGACAATAAATTTCAGTAGTGGGTATTTTATTTAATTAAAAAAACTAATTATAATTTTTCTTGATTCTGTGATGCATAATCAGATTGAACACTGTTTTTTTAAGTGGGCGATGCCACTTCCTAGGGAGCCGTGGAACAATCAAGGGGTTTGTAGTAGCCTCGGGTATATTTTTGAAGTGTTTAATAGAAATTAGGGGACAGTGAAAGCGTAAAGAACAAATAAGGGATACGAATAATATATACTTCCTCATATTTAGTATAATATTGGTTTAACACAGCAAAAAGGAATAAATAAAATCGATTATGAATAGCGAAATGCAGTGATTTGAGTATATTACTGACAAATATAGAGCTGTTGATGCCCGACTCGTGGCTCACTGGAAACTGTCGCGTTTCATGAACATTAGAGCGGAGTTTCACTCCATTGGCAGCTTTGTTGTAGACATTGTTTTAAAGCACAAGGAGGTTAGATGGCGTTTGTGGTGTTCACCCTTTTACCTCGTGGGTCGGACGACCTGGTGGGATTTTACCATGTTTCCGTGTTTACTCTCATACGATACGAGAATGTGGGATAGTTCCCCCTAAAAGTCGTACTGAAAGGTACTGCCTTCCTTCTTTAGCGTCATGGAGCAGAAGTCAGACTTCTACCTACGGGTGCTCCATCACAACAGAAGCTGCTCCTCTTTCATGAGACCACGGATTCATGGACTTGGTCTAGATGTTGCTGTCTGCCAAGTAGGATAAGAAATATATATACATATATATATATATATTCAAAAAAAATGAGGAGACTCGATGGCTATGTGATATTCAGCACCTTGCCTCGTTAGTCAGACTACTGGGTGGGAGTTTTCGTCACAAATTTCAAAAAGGACATCATAAAAGCGTCATGGACCAAGTGAGACATCTACCTACGGACATCTACCATCTACCCCTCTTTCCCTACTTCCACGAGACCCCACTGGTTTTTGAACTTGGTCTAGATGTTGCTATCTACCAAGTGGGATAAGAAACAACAGCAGAGCCAATGATTCATTGATAGTCGCTCATCAAGTTCATCCTTTTAATAAGGAATATTTTTTTTATTCTCATATTATCCTTCATTACTTTTTTTCCCCCTGTTTGTAATAAGAATGTTACTATTGGTTAACTTTATGAATTCAAGCTACAAGGTGTTTGATTTACTATTTTTCAAAGTGTGGATAGATACATAAAAAAACACTTTTTTTAGTATATACTAATATGTATGTTTTTTTTAGATTAAAGAGGATAGATTCCCATGGGGGGGATGGGGGCTGTGTTTTTTGCGAAAGTAGGGCAAATAAGTTTGATAGCCACTGAGACAGAACAATAAGGGATTAAACGAGTGTTTTTCTCATGGCTTCGTCATTGGTAAATACATATTGGTCTTTCGCTTTGTACTGTATAAATAGATAAGTTAAATCGTCATCTTCACATTTCAAGCAACAGAATGAAATGAAGCACAAAATGAAATGTTTGAAATGAATGATTTGAAGCACAAAATGAAAGGAGATATACAGTGAAGGGAACTGTTCCGGCTTGGAAAGAAAGCCTTCTGACATGGAAATGAGCGCGAGAGAATGGCAGTCTAAATCCGATCAAGTGTGTAGCACCGGAGAGCAGCGATAGGGAGATTGAGGCCAATGTTTTGAACTTGAGTAAAGAGATGGGACCTTCCCTTAGTGGGACAGCATATGAAAGAAGGCTTTTATCAACAGTATTGGAGTGCTTCCTAATAGATGAATAAAATAAATTAAGCATAATATTACCCATCTTATTGCTATTATAATTTTGATTAAATAGAATTAAAAGAATTTTTTTGAAGTAGTTTACATAGTACTTGAGAATGCTAGAAAAGACTTTGGTAAAAGTGCTAAATAAACCATGCAAAGAAAAAAAAAAAAAAAATCAAAATATTAACAAAATATAAAATGCATAAATTTTATTAATTTCTTCAAACATACCTTTCTTTTAAATCCTCCACACAACGCTTCAAATGCACTTCACCTGGTGATACAACACCATGCTCTCCTGTTTCTTGAACAAAAACTTGAACACAAGGGTCAGCTTGATTTAAAAGTCGCAAGCATTTTACAAGCAAAGGCATTTCTCCTGTAATTCATTTAAACTAAAAGGATTAACTATTAAAGGATTAAGAGCAAATGAAAATTTAATTTTTATATATGAACATTTTTATCATGGAGCTTATTCTATTTCTTACATGGTCATCCTACAACTAATTTATAATAATACAATGTTATAAACACAAAATTATAAAAATAAAAATCATTTTAAAATAAAATACTTTAAAGAAGTCACATTTAGCTCAACAGCTAATTAAACAGAAATGCAGCAAAAATGTAAATACAGTCAGCACATTTTAAATAAATACTGGGAGGGATTTACTGATTCAAAATCTCCAATATAAAATTTCTCTCATAGTTCACCAGTTGCTTTTCGATATTCTCAATGAAACTATTACCTAAATATCCATTCATTTGGAGTTAGAAACATTAACATTTTATATAATACTGAATTATTAATGAATAGTGAACATTTGGCCATGCATTAATACAAATGAACATTGTTCAGAAATATTGAAATGCTAATATATTAATGGCTTACTGTCCAAATATCAGACATTTTTTTATAAATAAAGTACATTGAAATTTTATAAATCTTATTTTAACAATAGCTTAAAATTACATCACAGAAATAATTATTAATTATAACATAATATATATATACATAATTATTAATTATTCACATTAAAAAGATAATATATTGCATACCAAGATGAGATGGTTCCAGTGCAACTCTTACAATAGGAACTGTAATAGAGCGCAAATCAATAAAAATAGGATAGGCAATTGTAGTCGATAGACAAGGTTGTTGACTTCAGAACATGATCTTGAAAACCACCAATTACTATATTATAAAAATATTCATATATTAAATATTAAAAATGAATTATTAAAGATAAGAAAATTGTCTAACAGTTTATTTAATATTCAAATTAAAATTGAGGCTTACCAAATTATTACATTTTTCACATTAAATGTACTTAAACATAATTAATAAACAAATGGTTATTATCATCAAAATTTTGTCTAAAACAGAGGTCTCCAAACTCTTTGTCCAAGTGCCATACAAACTTTTTCATTGACTTACAGTTAAAAACAAAATCCTTACCAACGTATCAAAACTATTCTAAAACAAAATAAAAACTTTGCTAAAGTTTGCCACTCAAATATGACATACACTGAAGAGACAAAAATCATGGGATACCTCTTAATATCGTGTCGGCCCTCCTTTCGCCCGGCGAAGTGCAGCAACTCGACGTGGCATGGACTCAACAAGTCGTTGGAAGTCTTCTGCAGGAATATTGAGCCATGCTGTCTCGATAGACGTCCATAATTGTGAAAGCGTTGATGGTGCAGGATTTTGGGCACGAACAGACCTCTCGATGATGACCCATAAATGCTCGATGGGATTCATGTCGGGCGATATAGGGGGACAGATCATTCGTTGGAATTGTCCAGAATGTTCTTCAAACCAATCGCGAACAGTTGTGACCCGGTGACATGGCGCATTGTCATCCATAAAAATCCCATCGTTGTTTGGGTACATGAAGTCCATGAATGGCTGCAAGTGATCTCCAAGTAGCTGAACATAAGCATTTCCAGTCAATGTTCTGTCCAGTCGCACCAGACGACCAAGTCCATGCCATGAAAATACAGGCCACACCATTACGGAGCCACCACCAGCTTGAACAGTGCCTTGCTGACAGTTTGGGTCCATGGCTTCGTGGGGTCTGCGCCACACTCGAACCCTACCATCAGCTCTTACCAACTGAAATCGTGACTCATCGGACCAGGGCACGGTTTTCCATTCATCTAGGGACCAACCGATATGCTCACGTGGCCACGAGAGTCACTGCAAACGATGTCGTTCTGTCAGTAAAGGCACTCGAGTCGGTCTTCTGCTGGAATAGCCCAAGAAAGCCAAATTTCTCCGCACAGTTCTAACAGACAAGTCCCTTGTACGTCCCACATTGATTTCTGCGGTTATTTGACGCAGTGTTGCTTGTCTGTTAGAATTTACGACTCTTTGCAGATGTCGCCGGTCTCGGTCGTTAAGTGCAGGCGGTCGACCACTGCGCTGTCCATGGTGGGATGTTATGCCTGAAATTTCATACTCTCGGCACACTCTTCGCACAGTGGATCTGGGAATGTTGAATTCCCTAACGATTTCCGAAATGGCATGACCCATGCGTCTAGCTCCAACTAACATTCCGCGTTCAAAGTCTGTTAATTCCCGTCGTGCGGTCATCATCACGTCAAAACCTCTTCACATGAATAACTTGAACAGAAATGAAAGCTCTGCGAAAGCACTGCGTATTTATACCTGTTCTACGCGATGCTACTGCCATCTGAAAATTTGCATATTGCTATCCCATGACTTTTGTCACTTCAGTGTATATACAGCATGGAATGAAAATCAAATTCATTTGCAAAATTTAATTTAGACATGTATTTAAATTACTGGTAGCAAGAGAAACTGAGTTGGTGTTAGAATGAGAATATTCAAAATAGTTATAGTAAGAAATAAAAATAAAATATTTTTCTATTTTTCTTACAAAAAACACCCCGCAAATATCTGTATTCAGATACCCTTTAAAATATTAGCGTTACTTTAAACTTGTAAATAAAATAATTTTCTTACTAAAATAATTTTTCATTTATCATCTGAACATTTTTCTTCCATTTATCATGAAGGATTTTATTTTAATTTTCAAAATTAATTTTAATTTAATTTTCTTTACTCATAAGAAGGTAAGGATTTTAAATAGTAGCCAAAGTGATGTGATGTTCAGGATTGAGATCATGAACAGTGATGTCCTCTGACAATTTGATATCCTATAAAAAACATAAGCTTATTGAGCATGTTCAATATTTTTTCATTATGATAAAATAGAAAAAAAATACATGAATATTTATCATAATCTTAAAAATAGCAGACATTTAATAATGCTTTCATAGAATTCAGTTTCTCAAGAAACCACAGCGATAAAATTCCTTTTAGCATAACATTTTAAAAGCAAAACTGCATGTGAAAATTTTATAAATGCAATAGCTTCTCCTTATATTCCTATATTTGGATACTTCACTGACCTTTTTCTAGGGGGGGGGGGGACACACCCTAAGATAGTCATTAGTTTCAAAGAGCCGGTTTTTTTCTTCCAGTATGTGTGCTGCAATGAGTGGCTACTGATTATTTTGAATATATTATTAGTAATGTGAAGCATTATATATAAAAATTTGCTTTAGAAAAGAATGAGAAATGTACAATGACAATTCCTATAAGAGCAGAAAGTATAAATACAGAAACTTTTATGAGTAAAAATAAACTTTCAATATAATCATGAAAAATCTGATTTAAAAAAAGAAGTTTTTTTATTTAAATAAATATAAATATTGCTAACTTCTAAATAAATCATTTCCTTTCTGATTAATCATTTCAAGCTTTCATTGAACACCTTCCTTTTTTATTTCTGGAATATCTATCATAGGAATAAAATTCATATTTATGCAGAATGTTTCTATACTATTCAAGATTTGTTAAAGCCTCTAATAAAATTAGTGTAAAAGTCATTTATTTAATTTTATGAATGAAATTTTAAATAACTATATGCAATTCAGGTTTAAAAAAATTACACACTAATAATTCAATTTTTAAACAACAATCAAAGTTTGAAAATGAACTTTTATGGTATATCAGCAGCATTTTTCTGTTTTCCCACACACATAATCTCCCTTAATAAATTGAAAGACAAATTGTTTCAATAGTATTGCAGATAAATGATTATTTTAGTGGGCAATTTTTACATTTAATTTCGTTGAAGTGTCTTTCTACAATATAAAATTAATCTAGCTACATATGTAGTTAATAATCAGAATTAAGACAGATTTTTTAATGAAAAAATATAATATTACCATTTTTAAAGCTTTTGATGGATCATGCTTAAGACCTAAAACATACAGTTGCTGTCCTTTATAAATTGTGCTACTGTAGATTCGAACAAAAGCAATGAAAGTAGTATTTTGGTCAGTGTTATTTTCAAGATTACATGGTTCTATATAATAAAAAATCAAAATAGATATAACATAGGCTAAAAAATATAATTTTAAGATATTTTCTTTAATATATAATATATGAATTAATATTACTAGTAATATATAAATTAATAGTAACAATAGTAACAAAAAAAAACAAAATAATTATAGAAAAAAATATATATTAAAGTAATAAATATACCTTCAGGTATTGAGTTGGATATTTCTGACGAAACAGATGGTTGAGATGGACAGATGGTTGTTTTTGTCTCGCTTTTTTTGTCTTTGTTCAGCTATTTCTTCAGCAGTGAGAGGTCTAAAATATTAAAGCGTTTTTTAGACTAATAAAATCTATATTTAAACAATGATCCATATACTAAAAATTTTAAATGTATATTAAATAATTCAAGTTTTCAACCTGCTTCAACTAATAAAATAAATTATAAAATAAGTCTTATATTAAAAAAAAAAAAAAAAAGAAAAAAAAAGAATTTGGTAAGGAATACAAAATGGTATATGCATGTTAGGCATTGTGCTATAATGTTATAGGCATTGGGAAGAATTCAAATGATTAGAATGATAAGAGATAACATAAAGAATTAAAAGCTAAGAAAAAAAAATGATATACCTGAAAAAAAAATAATAATAATAATATTTTTTGTAATAAAAAAAAAAAACATTACCTTTGACGATATTCAAGCAACCTTTTTCTTTCTGTAGGGATTTTTGAAATGCAAACTATTACAAGGGCATCCTTAGAGGAGGAACAATTCAAAAAATTTGCAAGGAAGTAAATTTATTCTTAAAATTGCAAAAAATTTATTTATAAAGTAAATAATATTTAAAAAAAAAACTATTAAAATAAAAAAAAATTGATTTAAATAAATCTGATTTTAATTCTAATTTTTCTATTAATACATCAAATTTAAGAGAACTGGGACACATTAAACTTTCAACTTTTAATAAGAATGATAAATCATATTATTACAGATAATACAATAATACTTAAATAATACAGAAATTAAAGACATGCTTACAAAACCTCATAAATAACAATTTTATATTGTTCACAAATTCATAAATGAAAAGAAATTAACCTTCACTGTTTATTCTTAAGTGTTGTACAGAAGTCATTGATTGGGTTACAATAAAACCGCACATGAAAACATTAACCTTTTTAATATTTTTCATATCTTTTCTCAAGAAAATCTATAAAAATTAAACATGAATAAACTTTTACTTGTATATATACACTCAAGAGCTAAAGCATTATGACCACCCCTACATTTTCCAATGAACTCGCCTGGATGATGTGGAAGGCACGTGATCAAGTGGAAGTGGTATTTAAATGCTGCTGGAGAATCTGAAGAATCATTCTTTTACTTACTTCTGTGTGTGATGGGAAAGGCTGTAGATCTAAGTGACTTTGATAGAGGGCAGATTGTAATGGCTCGAAGGCTCGGAACAAGTATTTCCGAAACTGGACGACTCGTAGGTTGTTCGCGATCTACAGTTGTAAGTACTTATGCAAAGTGGATGAGTGACGGTGAAACCAGCAGTAGACGACATGGTGTTGGACGTCCACACGCTATCAAAGAAAAAGGTCGTCGAGACTGTCTCGCATGGTGAAGCAAAACCGGAGTCAGACAGTGGCTCAGCTGACAGCCCAATACAATGCAGGGCCAAGTAAAATAGTATCGGAGCACGCTGTTCAGAGGACACTGTTGGATATGGGGCTACACAGAAACGTTCCACTCGTGTGCCTTTGCTGACCAAGCGTCATCGCCAACTGCGCCTGCGCTGTGCCCGGGAACATCGTGTCTGGTCCATCGATCAGTGGGAGAGAGTTGCCTGGTCAGATGAATCACGGTTTGTCATTCATTACGCCGACGGCCATGTCAGGATACGCCATCTTCCAGGCGAACAGTTGCTCCCTCAATGTACAGTAGGTCATACACAGGCCGGTGGTGGCGGTATTATACTTTGGGGGAGGCTCTCTTGGACGTCTCTGGGACCCGTGGTTGTTGTAGAGCAGACCATGAATGCTACAGGGTATCTGAACATCACTGCGGACCAGTTGCACCCTTACATGGCCTCTGTTTTTCCAGCTGGAAATGGAACTAATCAAACTAATCAAAGTAAAAAATAAATTAATAGTTTAAAAAAACGAAAAAAACGCGTTTTTAGAGTGAATCAAATTAAAAAGTAAAAAATAAATTAATGGTTTAAAAAAACTAACAAATTCGCTTTTAGTGTTAATCAAACTAAAAAGTAAAAAATAATTGTTAACATAAGAATAAAATTACTGACGAGAAAATGAATGTCACTGTTCTAAAAGCGTGGGGTGCTTTGTATGACATTTTTAAACTAACTCTGCATTTCGGAATGAACTAGTGAAAAATTATAACGATTGATATCAAGCACCCCACACTTTTAGAACAGTGACATTCATTTTCTCGTCAGTAATTTTATTCTTATGTTAACAATTATTTTTTACTTTTTAGTTTGATTAACTCTAAAAGTGGGTTTTTCAGTTTTTTTAAACTATTAATTTATTCTGTAATAATAAAGTTAGAGCAATTAAATTTATTATAACTATTTATGTATAGATGTCCTTTCCAAATTTAAAAAAAAAAATATATTGAATTTTAAGAAAAACTTCATAATTACCAAAAATAAAAGAACTAACAGCATAATGATATATAATTCAATTATGAAAAAATAACAGTAAAAATTATAGTATAGTAAAATAATTATATGCTAAGATAAAATATTTATAATATAAATTAAAAATTCTTTATTTTACAAAAGAACGATACAGGAATCCCCCCTGCCCTTAAAATCAATATTTAAAAGCAGAAGTTAGATGATTTAAAAAATGAGGTAAATGAATGAAATAATGATAGTAAATAGAATTCACAATATTGGAAGATATAGATGACAGATAATTGATATGCAATGCAATATGCTTTAAAATATAATTTGAATTTAAATACTTTTAAATTGAAAAATTTATAATTTAATCTTACAGATTTTTTATTATTATTTGAAATCTATGAAAAAAAAATCTTTTTTTTTTTTTATTTATTAATCACTAATGAAATGTTAGAAAATCTATATAAGAAATAAAGCATTATGTTTTTACTTATTGTAAAAATATTTAATCATTAGATAATTATACCCTTAAATTCTGAATAGTTACATACAAATTTAATATAAATTATTATAAAACAGATAATTTAATGAAATTGAACAAAACTTGCTCCATGTTAATGCACGTTTTGAATAGAAAAATATAGTCAAAGTAAAGTAACATTTAGTAAAATTTTCAAAAATATTACCTCTGTACTGCAACTGCCTCATAGAGAGACCTTTTAGAGTGAATCAAATTAAAAAGTAAAAAATAAATTAATGGTTTAAAAAAAACAATTAAAGTTTATTACATTACCATTATTATAGTTTATTTTCCAAAATAAACTGTACAAAAAGAGGTTTTTTAGCCTTTGCCTAGAATGAATAATTTGGGTACAATAGATAAAATGGTAATATTTAAATATAAATAATTATAAGATACTGAAAATAGTACAGACATCAACAAAAAAGGTTCCATATTATTTTTTTTTATATACTTGATAGGATTTGGAATTAAATTTGATTTAATGTATGCTTTGAAATTGTGCATTTCAAATATTAAAAGGTGAATTCTTCCAATTATAGATGCTTATATAAACACATAATGTAATTGTAATAATAATTTAAAAGATAAATATAAAATTTTAATTAGATATTAATCTTAAAAAGAAGAAATTTTTTGTTTAATCATAGGATTAACAATTAATTTAAATTGATTAATGCTTATATATCAGGTTAAATTTAAAAAATGTATAAAGGATACATATGGTTATAGAGATTTGAAATAATGTATTATTTTAAACCGTAATTATTTTATCCCTTCATTTTCGTCAGCTATTTACCAAGCATTATTTTAAAATTTTGTCAATCCACAGTAAAAAAAAAACTTCATTAAACTAATATATATTTTACAATTTAAAATTATTTGGGACATTTTCTTATGATTTAGAAAATTTCTTGTATCTTATTTGCTCATAATACAGAATATGATGTTCTTTACAACTGTTATAGGTTATATTTTCAATAATTTCAGAAAAAAAAAAAAAAGAAAAAGGACAGAAATTTTAATGTTTTAAAATATGGGTTTATTCTTTGATGTAGTAAATTTCATACAAAGTTTATAATGAAAAATGAAACTTTACTTGTCCTCATTTCAAAATTTGTTTTGTCTTATAGTTGAAATAAAAATCTCCCCACAAAGTTCTCTTAAGTATATCTTCTTTAGCACCAAGTTTGGATGCAAATAATTTTGCAAAATGGTACACCCTGAAAAAGAAATAATAATTAAGCACAAATATGTAATTTCTAGCTTATAACTCACAGAATGCAGGCCAATGTGTATAATATGTAAGTTTTTGTTTTGGTAAAAATTAATTAAGAGAATTACTATATAAAAATCTCTTTCTCCCACAGATAATTGATAGAACTTGCGTATGACAAAACATACAATTGAAAAACTTATGATTTGTAATTGATAAAAAAATTAAGCCCGTTTTTACAAATTTCATGTTAATCAAACATATGCAAGTGGATAAAAAAAGTGCTGAATAAAGTAACAAAGCATTAAAAATTCTTTTTGGGATCCTAAATTAACAATTGACTTATACTTAGTAAGAATTTCATTAAAAGGTGGGAAAAAGATTAAAAATAATGTACATATATTTTTTAAATTTCTCCCATTTTGAATAGTGATAATTTAAAATTTAAAATAGTTTCTCAAATGTTTTAGCATGTATTATGTTTGTTAAAAATTCTGTTTTTATCAAAATGATACGAGAACATTTTTCCTGATTACCCCCACTCCAATATATACTACAGTAGAACCTCTTAAAGTCGAACCTCGATAAGTCGAAAAAAAATTCCAATAAGTTCCAGAAGTTGAAAAAAAATTTTGTTCCCTTCCCTTCAAGCCCCAAAACCTCCATTACTGGAAATTTCAACCCTCTATATGTCGAAATAACTAGTCAATCCCCACAAGCCATTTTGGTATATATTTTCCTTCCGTAACTCGAAAAAAAAATTGGACCTCTGTATCTGGAACATTAGCTATGTTTGATTTTACAACCTTTACAACTCGATCATTTAAAACTAATTACCTCTATAGCTCGAAGAAAAATAAGTTACCGACTTTAAGGATTTGCCGACAATGCACGTCATTGTTTCTTAGAAAACAATGTATGACTATACAGTAAACAGGATAATCAATTCTATGAAATATTCTTATTATAATTCTTATTCTTATAATTCTTATTATTGCTATTGATTTCATTTGAACTGTAGCGAAGCAAATCTTTTGTTGTCGATTGCAAAAATATCAGAAGTAGTTTGGTTTTACTGTTATACATATCTATTTTAACAACAGTACATGAATAATATTGTTAAAAAATGAGTGCCGTGAAACGTAAATTGAAAACTTTGACTCTCACTGAAAAAGTGCTTACTTAAATAGTTTAAGCAGTGTCAGAACCAAAACATCAGTGTCAGTGGACCATTGTTACAATAAAAAAACCGAAAAAAACTCTAAATCACTGGCTTCATAGAGCAAACTAGCAACTTGGAAGAAAAAGAATTTTCTGCTCTTTATAGCTTAGATAATGCTGAAGATAGAGAACGATCAAATTGTCTAAAGCAAAAAAAAAATGATAATAATAATAATAATAATAATAACAATAACTGACTTTTCAATGCATAAAATTTTTAATTTTAAGGTTATTTCGGAATTATTTTTATTTTTTATTGTAGTACATAATATGACTTTTAAGTTGCAAATAAGCATGCTTATTACCTCTGTAACTTGAATTTTTATTTATTTTACCTCTCTAACTCAAAATAAGTTAGAAAGAATCTAAACCTCAACAAGTCGAATATTTCCTTACAAAATCCGCGTAAGTCGAAATCCTCCATAAGTCCAAAACTCTATAACTCAAATTATTTGCCGTCTCCCTTGAAGTTCGATTTACAGAGGTTCTACCGTATATAAATTTTTAATTTCATTAGGACATAAAAAAACTCTCAAGATTTGAAAAGTGTTAAATTTGTTTAAGACAACAACGGAAGATACAAATACAGAAATTTACAGGTAAAGGTACGTTAAGGAGGAAACGAAGAGGTACAAATAGCCTGCAGATTCTATGGTATTGTTTTTATTTTCACAGCAAAAATTAAAAGTGCGGGTTATGTGCTACTGAAGATTATAGGAAGGAAATAATTCAGCCCTTGAAAATAATGCATCAAAATTTTAAATGTCAGCATCATTATTACATTAGAAATGTAGCCAAATGTGAAAAGATTAGCAACATTATACAAAACAATTATTACAATAGAACTTTACAATCATTCAAATACAAAATTTGAAACATAATATTATTAAATTAAAATTAAATAATAAGTTAAAAATCTCACTCAAAACCCCATCCATCCAATGCACTGGCAAATAATACATTGCCTTGCTCAGGTGAAAAATAAACTTTGGAGCCCTCGCTATCATCTAGTCCACTACTCCAATTAAAAATCTGAAGAAATAAAATTAAATTCACATTTTCAAGCATAATTATTAATTTATATTATAATTATTACACATAAAATATTTTAAAATAAATTTAAAATGATCAAAGTCACAAAAATAATAATGTGATTAATATAAATTATATTTAAGATGGTAATAGCATGTATTCATGTTAATAATTAATTATAATTAATACAAAAATATTTTTTACCTTTTCATCACTATTATAAGCTTCATTATCTGTATTATTTGATTTCTAACAATATGGGGGGAAAAAAGAAGGAAATTATACAAACAAATTTTCACATAAAATATTTATTGAAATTAAAAACGTTTAAATAAATAATTTACAATATTGCAAAAACTATGTTAGTTTTCTTTAAATCAATTATTATTTATGGTATAACATAATTATGAGAGGACGATTATTAGGATTAGCCAAATTCATTCCTATAATGCAATTAGTAAACTTATATTATTCAAAAGACACTAAATTTTATCAAACATTATTTAATAAAATTAAAAAATTTATAGTACACATAAATTATTATATATTTTAAAATGTTTTAATATTTTTTTTCAGAATTTCCAGGTGTGGTCTAACTTTATTTTGATTTTTATGGACACTTCTTTTCCATGAATTTTCCTGAACATCTCAATCAGTTTAATTTTTATAAATAAAGTGACATAATAAATTATACAAAGAAGAACTCTATTCTAAATCATGATGTAATAGAAAACATAACATTTAAAATAGCAATAACTAAAAATTACAATTTCTATCAATAGTGTTTAAAAAAGAAAAAGTAGAATATTTAAAACTTAAAAAATATTGGAATATTAAATAAAGCACAAATATGCTAAAAGTATTTCAAATGATATATATATCAAACAATATCTAATAAAATTAACTGTGCTTTTATACAGTAGCCCTTTATTAGATTGCACAAATTGAAATACAAAAAGAATTATATATTGGAAGAAAGAAACAATTGTGAAATATCTGAAGAGCAATAAATCAAAGGGCATTGCAATTATTTTACATTTCATTATTCTTAGTCTTGGAAAATCAAATAGAAATTGTAGTTTAAAGAGAAGCGATTATCCAGCAGAAATATTGTAAATTCTTATTATGATATTAATTACAATATAGAATTGCTTGCTCTAAGAGAAAATAATTTTACAGTAGTATATCTAACACATTATTCATAGAATCACAGTTTAGATACTGCTTTAATGGACATCATTTATACAAATACTAAAATAATTCTCATGATTTTTTTTTAATTTTTAAATTTAATTAAATATTTTATATACTGAAATTTAAAATATAAAAATTTAAGAATATTCAACTAAATTGAAAATTTTAACTTTAATATATAATTTTTTTTATAATTCGATATTTTATTTGAATCAGATGTATTTCAAAGTCATTATAAAATAGTTAAATGTAACACAATTCTACATAAAAACCTTTCTACAGATTCACAATTAAGAAATAGCTCATTTGTGAACATTTTACAAAATAATAGATTAAAATTATACTACAAGACGTATTAAAAGATTACGGAAATTTTGTTATTCTAAAACTGGTAATTTATAAAAGCATTGGATTGACCATTTTTTTTTTTTTTTTTAACGTCATGAGATAAAAACCTGAAAAAAAGCAATCATTTTCAAAACGATTCGGACATATGCAACATAAAAATAAATGAAATAAATAGGAATCAAATTTACTTTTGGATATATTCCTTCATAAACATGATCAGCAAGAATGATAGCTCCATCACATAATCTTACACCAGTGTTAATTTCTCCAGCAAAATCAACATGGCAGGTGAATCAATCACATTAATAAGATAATTAGCCTTATCTAAGTAATAGGCATAAAATTATAAACTGAACATTAATATCCGGAAATTAATAAGAGGTAATAAATTAAAAAGAGATGTACATACTAACCCTTTTGAAAATGAACAGCAACTGAACTAGATTTCATTGTGATACCTCTTTCTTGTTCATCTTTCCTGCTATCCATATATCGAAGCTACAAAATTAAACACAAAGCCTTTTTTTATTTCATAGGTTATCAAAAACCTGCTGTATACTACATATTACTAGATGTATTATGTAGTTCTGTACTTAATAAATTAATATGATACAGTTGAAATAAATTTTTAAATAGATTATATATATATATCATTTTTTATTCATCTTGGATTATCATTTATTTAATACCATAAAATACTAAAAATGAATAATTCATAAATTTGTTTGAAAACTATAACTATATATATATATACAGAAAAACTAAAAGAAATATTTAACAAACTTTTAATGACAAAAAAAATGTCTTGAAAAAAAAATTGTACCATTAAAATATTTGTTTATTTAAGTAAGTATGTTTCATGTATAAATTTTAAATCACAGTATATTTCGGTTGTATACAAGAAAACTACGTATAAATATTAAAATATAATGATTTTTATTATTGTCTAACACATTTTGTATATATATCCAAAAAATAGCATATTTAAGACAAGTTCAAATATAAATATCTATTTATAAGGATTCATTATTAATGCAGTGAATATTTCATCTAAATAGCATGGCCATTTAATGTCTATCATGGGGGCCTGACGGCGGAGTGATTAGCACTCTGGAGCTCTGCGCCCCTGATTTTGAGTTCAAAAGTTCCGGAAAGTGCTATGGATGTTTGCTATGGATTGTAATCCACTTTAAACAATAGATCCTGGTCTAATATGATAGTAAAGTGTTAGGTTGACAACCCTATACAAAAGAAACAATCTCCTGTCTTGAAGTCTGCCTAATAGTTAGATGGATGTGGTGCCAGGGAGTTAATTTGAGTTATTGTCTATCATTTATGATGAAAAGCATGATATAACTAAAGTAGGTATAAGAACCCCAACACATTCACTAAAATAAAAAGTGGAATCTGATCAAGAAAACATTTACCAAGATTTTTGGTTTGCTGAATATCAATTGAGTTTAAAAAAACTGACGATCAACAAAAATATCACAGTTGGAAGAAATGTAAAAATATAGGGTTTCCTGCTCAAAAGGATCTTATATTAATGTCCCAGTGCAAAAAGAATATTATGAATGTAAAGAGAAAAAAAGGACCATTATAAAAAATAAATTAACGTTTTTTTTCTTTTAAAAATTTACTAAAAATGATCCATTTAATGATGGATGTTTGTTATTGTTGTACATATAAGCACAAATACTTGAAACACCTTGAAGCACATGGTGAGGACATATTCGACCATCATGGCAATTAACTCTTTCAGAGATGTGATATTTTACTTTGTCAGAAAAACAAATGTTGATTAAAAAAAAATTCTCAATGCAACCTATTTCAAGTCAATTCCAATATTTTTTATTTTTTTTTATTCTAGCTATCGTTATACAACATATGTTTCGTAAGCTTACAAATGAAGGTTTCTAGAGTTTTTTAAAAAGATAGTTAATGATTTTTGTAAATCTAATTTTATTATGCATTCTGTAGTCTATTTTTGTAAATTATATGATAATAAATATACTCCTGCATTTCAAGAATATATAATTTTATGTATATTTAGTAAAGAATTTAGATAATAGTGAAATAATTTAAATTATGGTACAAAGTATTTAAGTTAGATAATTAAAAAACAAAAAAAGATGTATCCTAAACATGCTAAATATGTTTAAAATTAATGTTAATATATTATTTTGTATAGAAATATAGTTAATTATACTAATTAAATGGCATGCTTTTATTTTTGTAAAGCAAGAGCAAATATGAAATGAGATGATGTACAATACATATAATCGTCTTTACAGTTATATAATTTAATTCAATAATTAAATTATTAATTCTTAATAGAAGCAATTTTGATCATGTAACAGGTTGCATACATCACTAATATTAAGGACCGAAAAAAAAAGTTTTAACTGGCATGTATCTGAAATTTATTTTCACATAGAATATTTTACCCAAAGATAAAAAAATAAATGAACAAAGATAAGAATCTGAAATTTTTTAGTAACAAAAAATACATAAAGATAAATTCTTTACATACTTTTCCAGCCATTTTCCGAAAAATGATTCCATTATTTGCCAAAAGTGATGCCATGGTAGTTAGATACCAGCCATGGTAGTTTTGCCTAAAAAAGCAATTAAAACATTATTCATTTATAATATATTGATCTTTATTCATGGGCCCTAACCGTCGCATTCTGAATAATTTAACCTCTATTAAGAATAGGCTTCTTCCTTTATATTTGAAATTAAATAATTGAAAAGCCATTTTTTTCTTTGGAATGAAAAAAAATATTAGAAGGGAATTGCTTTAAAAATTTTTAAAATGACATGGTTTGCAGCAAGTTTAAAAAAATAAAACAATTTTTCAAATTTATAATTGATAAAAATGTTTCTTGGCCAGCAAGAAAATTGATTTTATTTGTCTTTTAATAGCATTTGTGCTATATATTTTTGTATGCATGTGTGCATGTAATAAAGAAGACATGTGCATATATATTAAAAGAGATGTGTGCCAATTGCAACTACTGGAAATAAAGATTATTGATACTTTTACCATAAACAAAGATGCGGACAAGTGTCCCAAGGATTTACTATGAATCATGCCAAATATCATGATTAATTACATTTAGATTGGAAAAGGTTTGGTGGCATTTTTATATTTGAGAGGGGAGAGAATTCACCTAATAGAAAAGCGCTAAATGTTTTAATAACATTAAAATATTTTGTTCCTTATAAACTACAGTATACTCATACAATATTATACAGCAACATACATTTGGCAATTTTCCTTCAGATGCCAACATTTCATTTATGCTTATTATTATTTATAAATTAAATGAAACTCACAAGAAATGATTGAAAATGTCAATTTTAACAGGATTATCAAATAATTCACATTTTATTAATCATATTCAGAAAAACTGCATCATGTTCTTGCAATAGAATTATAAAAGAAAACAAAATAACATGAATATAAAATACATGTTTCAAGTAAGTTCATACAAATAATTATTTCTGCTAATATTTTGTATTTCTTAAGTAATAAAAATAATAAATAAATTAAATAAATTTTTATTGATTTTTTTTCTTCCCAAAATGGTAAATTTAAAAGTACCACGAATTAGGGAAAATTCTTTCAAATAAAAAATATATATTTTTTTTTAGTCATCTGTTTCAAGTTTAAACTTTCATTTACCTTATTTTACATGTTTTTTTATTTTTTCGGAATTTTTTTTTTACAAATTTACAAACACACCAGTCACGCACAACGCTGCAGCAAAAATTTATGATCACAAGATTTTATGAATTTATATAAATTTATAAATTTATTAAATAAATAATTCTTTTTTAAAAAAAGGACATTTAAATATCTATTTTTCTTATTAACTCAAAGAGCATGAGACCACCACTATATTTCAACATTTTACAATAGACAGGTTTTGCATAGCGGAAGCCACACGCTTTCACTTTTCCCTCTATTTGGCGCATGATACCACTGCGCATGAGCTCATCAGAAACGGTAATTTAACGGAAAACTTAAAATGAGTTTTTGCATAGCGTCCGCTTTCACTTCCGTTAAATTAAAACAGCGGCAAAACAAAATCTCGAATACGAGGAGCTGAGTGGTGATATAGAAGTGCAAATACCCAGTTCTCGATAAGAAAGATTTAACAAATGTAGATTTTAATCGTTTTTGTCGGAGAGCATATATTTTTTTATTAATTATGTATTTTTAATACAAAACAATTGCAAAATGTATTTGTACATATATGCTTATGCTCCACTTCATAATTGCTATTTATCTTTATTTCTATTTGCAGCTGCTTTGTTATGACTAGCATTGTTGTTTTTGTTTCAATTTAAACATCTGCTTTTCTCTCCATCTAAAACATCTATTCATTTCGAATAAAGTTAGTATGGAAATAAAAGCTTGATTAAAGTTAATCCCAGTTAAATTATTCCCTGACAATATATAGTTTTACCTTTAGATGTAAGTAATAATTTAAATAATGTAATTTTAAATAACGTAATTGAATGTATATACATGTTTACTTAATTACTAAAATTATAATAATTGCTTATTTTAAATTTTGAAAAAAATCTCTGCCATGTTTATGCTAATGAAAAATATATTATGCAGATATTTTCAAATTTAACTATCTGTTTTTATTGATATTTCAGTTATTTTTCTTTCCTATTTTTTGTAATTCAAAAGGCTATTTAAAATTGATAATCTGTACCTGTAATTTGTACTTGTTAAAATGCTGCATGATTTTAGATTCAGATATATACACTGAAGTGACAAAAGTCATGGGATAGCAATATGCAAATTTTCAGATGGCAGTAGCATCGCGTAGAACAGGTATAAATGCGCAGTGCTTTCGCAGAGCTTTCATTTCTGTTCAAGTTATTCATGTGAAGAGGTTTTGACGTGATGATGACCGCACGACGGGAATTAACAGACTTTGAACGCGGAATGTTAGTTGGAGCTAGACGCATGGGTCATGCCATTCGGAAATCGTTAGGGAATTCAACATTCCCAGATCCACTGTGTGAAGAGTGTGCCGAGAGTATGAAATTTCAGGCATAACATCCCACCATGGACAGCGCAGTGGTCGACCGCCTGCACTTAACGACCGAGACCGGCGACGTCTGCAAAGAGTCGTAAATTCTAACAGACAAGCAACACTGCGTCAAATAACCGCAGAAATCAATGTGAGACATACAAGGGACTTGTCTGTTGGAACTGTGTGGAGAAATTTGGCTTTCTTGGGCTATTCCAGCAGAAGGCCCACTCGAGTGCCTTTACTGACAGAACGACATCGCTTGCAGCCACTCTCGTGGGCACGTGAGCATATCGGTTGGTCCCTAGATGAATGGAAAACCGTGGCCTGGTCCGATGAGTCACGATTTCAGTTGGTAAGAGCTGATGGTAGGGTTCGAGTGTGGCGCAGACCCCACGAAGCCATGGACCCAAACTGTCAGCAAG
>BPLQ01013512.1:134523-151374 GCA_021605075.1 Caerostris darwini
AGGCAAAGAAAGAGACAGAAGCAAAACAAATTTGACTTATTTGTAAAGTCTATTTATTAAACAAAAGGTAAAGAGCAAAAAAGATGCTATATGTTTGGCATAATTAATAAAAATTGCGATTTTTACTCCCTGGAGCAAATTTCAAAAAAGAACATATTTACAAAAAACAGTATAACATGGTTAGTATGATGGTTAATATGGAGTATGTCTCCCGGACGATGCAATACAGGCTTTACAACGCCTAGGCATGCTGAGTATCAAATTATCAATCTGATCTTGGGGAATATTACACCACTCATCAAGCAATACCCTCCGACGTTCCGGTTGACAGATGGGAGGGGGTTGACGGGCTGCAATTCGTCAGCCAAGCATATCCCACACATGCTCCATTGGATTCAAGTTCGGTGAGTATACTGGCCAATCCATACGGGTGATATCCTCCAAATGAAGGCATTCGTCTACAATGCTTGCACAGTGAGGACGGGCGTTGTCATCCATAAACTGAAATTCAGCACTCATGACGCCCCGAAACAAACGTACATGTTGTTCCAGAATGACATCCCGATAGATGTGGCCTGTCATCGTTACACTCTGAACATGCAGGTCAGTTCTGGAACCAAGAATAATTCCTCCCCAAACGAGCCATCCTGCACCACCGTAACGGTGTCGTTCAATGGTGTTCTCTTGGTGGAAACGGGTACCCGGCGCTCTCCATATGAAAGTTCGACGAGAAACAGACTGCAAACTAAACCTGGACTCGTCGGAAAACATCACACCAGACCATTGTTGCGGTGTCCACAATGCATGCTCTCTACTCCAGGTTAATCGCAGGCGACAGTGAGTTGCGTTAAGTGGAACACATGTGACAGTCCTACGAGCATATAGACCAATGTGCCCTAAGCGTCTGTACACGGTCTGCCTTGAAATTGTCGTACCGGTAACTGAAAAGAGCTGACGAGACAGGTCTGATGCTGTGCTCCGTCTGTTTCTTTTTGCCGCTCCTCATTCGGCGTTGTAACTCGGGGGCGACCTGTTCTGTAACATCTACTCACATTACCATCATCTTGGAATCGTTGCTAAAGCCTGGAGATGACACTCTGGGCGATTCCAAGTTCCTCGGATACTTCCAGCTGGGTACGTCCACATTCCAGCCGTCCGATAATTCTACCACTTAAAAAATCATCCAAATGCTTCCTTTGTGCTATAACTATGCGGTTATTGCACTGAAAGGCTTTTAAAGCGCTTGTGAACAATTTTACTTCTTTGCCGCCATTCTTTATATACCCCTCTCTTACACTCTCGTCATTGTGACGTACTATCCGCGCCATCTGGTGGTTTCCTGTAATTTGCATATTCTTCTTCAAGATGTGTGTGATAATTCTACAGGTGAAATTTTTATTTTAGAGTTCAATTTCTGTGTGATTCTGAATCATCCTTAATTTATGGACATGAGTGTAGATCAATATACAAAATTTAAAAGTATTAAAAAAATTTTTAAAGTATTTGTAATATAATTCGAATAAAACTGATGAAAGGATAAGGAGTTAAACATATTAGGAAACGTGATTAACAGAAATTAAACACTCAATTAAAATAAATTTAATTATTTTTTAGATTAGTCTAGTATCTTGTACTGGAAGAAATGTGTTAGAGCAACAAAGACACATATACGATCTTCTACGGATCACGAAAGTAAGTTTCCAATTTATTTTTTATATTATAAATATTCTATAATGTGGTTTAATATATAAATAATAGTCTATTTTATTATATTTAATGCTAATTAATTCTAAAATGCCCATGATAATCTATTAAAGCTTAATCGATTTTCATTCATATAACATAAGTTTTGCCTGTAATGATGTTTGAGTATCTATCTAACTACAATATATATTAATATATATGAGTGAAAATTGATTAAGTTTAAACAGATTATCATGAGAATTTTAGAATTAATTAGCATTAAATATAGTTATGGTATGAAATTAAACTACGTTATAGAATATTTTTAATATAACAAATAAACTGGAAAACTTACTTTTGTGGATCGTATATGTGTGTTCGTTGCATCATCGTTGATGAGTCAGCTGATTAGTAAAAAAAATGTATTTTTATTTAAGATTAATTCCTCGCACATTTCGCATTTTTTCTTTGTACAAGATCCTAGACTAATCTGAAAAATATTTTAATTTATTTAATTGAAGTCTATAGCGTTTAATTTCTGCTTTCCGTGTTTCACAGTTAGTCAACTCCTCATCTATTCATCAGTTATCAGCCATGTTTGTTTATTAGAAATGCTTTCAACTGTTTTCAAATCGCATGCGCAGTAGTGCAATATAACAGATATACATGCGCAGTAGTGCAATATAACAGATATACATGCGCAGTAGTGCAATATAACAGATATACATGCGCAGTAGTGCAATATAACAGATATACATACATATATATCTGTTAACATAATAGTACAATGTTTCCTATGAGCATGCGCGCTAGGGAGAAAAGGCTAACGGACGTCCAAAATACGTGTTAGCGTGTGAAGAAGAGTTTGATAAAATTATGACATTGGAGAAATATTGGAGGAATGTTGTTTTAATCAAAGAGACTTTATACTTTGATACCATGGGATGAATTTATACATTGGAAAGAAAAAATAGAGAAAGAAAATTTAATTTCACGTGCGGAAAATACTGGAACTAAATGAGATAGAAACGGTTTTAAAAGAAATTATTTCTATTGTCTTAAAACTGGTTTCTACAACTGTAAAAGTGAAAGAAAATAAATCTGAAGATTTTCGGGAGTAATAAAATAAATGGATCACGTCCTTCAAAAATTGTACTGACTGAACAAAATTCTAAATTTACTGTTGAGTTTACAAAAACCCATTTTGGTCATTTTACAGATTTAGGTAGAATGTATCTGACTAGGAGTGAAAAAGAAAAAATTGTTCATAAATGATCACAAAATATAGCTATGGAGTCAATTTTAGATGAAATTCGAAATTCTGTTCATGATAACTTTGAAAGAATACATTTATTAACACTTCAGGATATAAAAAATATTAAAAAAGAGTTCAATATTAATCAAAATGGTGTTCTACATGGGAATGACAAAGTGAGTATCAATATGTGGATAGAGAAGTGTAGAAATGGGGAAGATTCTCCTATTTTATTATATAAAGATCAAAATAATATAAAAAATGCTTTATATCTTTGGATGAAAACTGAATATTTCCTTCTGATAATAATGAATTCTTCACAAAGAAGAATGTTGAAGTCTTATGGAGATGACATTATTTGTCTAGCTTTTACCCATGGAATGAATTCATATGGGTTTGATTTGGCAACTGTTAAAGTTTTTCATGATAAAAGGTAAGGATTTCCAACAAATTTCATCATAAGCAATCGTCAAGATCGTTTTGCTTTGGAAGTCGCTTTTAGAGCTATTAAAAAAGAGGTAACAGTTAATTTCAATATTATAATGACTGATGACGCGGAATCCTTTTGTAATGCATGGAAAAGTGTTTTTGGAGAACCTACAAAAAGATTATTGTGCACCTTGGCACGTGGATCGAAGTTGGAGAAAAAACGTAGGTAAGAAATTGGTGATAAAGAAAAACAAATAGGAATTTACAAAATTTTAAGATGCTTGTTATACAAAACTGACGAAGAGGCATTTAAACTAATGATGAGTCATGCTGTAGAACAATTTGCAGAGTACGATAATTTAAGAGATTTCGGAATTTATTTCAGTAATAATTACAGTAAACGTCCCAAAAGTTGGGCGTATTTTTACAGGAAATGGTGTTTAATTAATACCAACATGTTCATAGAAAGTATGCATAAAACTATAAAATATATTTCCTCGAAGGAAAGACAGTGAAAAGGTTGGATAAAACAATATTTTACCTAATGAAATTTGTTATTGACAAATTGTTTAATACACGATTGCAAATAGAGAAGGGAAAAATATCAAACAAAATGTGTGTTTTGAGAAACCGTCACATATCAGGTAAGCAAATAGCATCTGCCAGTATTCGAACTAATGATGGGGAATGGGGAATAAATTCATCGAGAACAGCAGAAATATATACGGTAAGATTACAAAATGCTCGAATGAATGTAGTTTGTTATGAGTAGTATAACCGTGCTAATAACTGAACCACTTGCTACGTGTCCTACGCGTGTAACGCGTGCTACCTCCGTAGCTCATCAATAACTCGTTCTCCTCGAAGGTGTGCTACGTGTGTAAGGCGCGTAGCGCATCAAGAACTCGTTCGCTTGTAAGGTTCATTGAAATATTTAGGAGAGGTCGAAGGTATGAGCCGGTTCGAGATGTGAAAGTGTAAAGCTTTCTTCACTTGCAGTGCTCAATGAACTCGTTCACCTTAAAGGTACATTAACATCTTTCGGAGAGATTGGGAGAAAGAACAGCTTGGCGCAGTGAAAGTGTAATATTTAATCCACTTGTTAAGTGTAATAATAACTGATTCGCTTCTAAGATGTGATGATAAAATAGAGTTGTAAGACGCGCTCTCTTTTAGGGTGTTCAGGTATAACACAGTCCGGCCTGCCCTTAGCCACACTGCGTCTTCAGACCGTCGTCACGACAGCAACCATTATCTGATATTTTTATATCTATCTTTCTTCTACTAGTACGGAAGTCTTTCAATATTTCCAGTCTGGAGACAGATCAGTGGTGGGAGCATTGGGCAAACAGGAACTGAGTCTCAGGAACAAACGAACTCTTAAGAAACACAAAACAAACTTGAAGAACAGGGAGTGAGCGAGCCAAATTGGAACGACATTAGAACTTGGACTGAACAATATTTGCGGTGACACCAACTCCTTTTCCTTTTTTTTTTTTTAACACAAAACAAATTATAAGATTTTAACATATGATGAATCCTGGGAATTTCTTCCCTTGACATTACTTCTTTTTCTCTCTTCTTTTCTCTCTTCCTTTTCTTCTTCATTCATTTTTTTTTTGTTATTTAATAGTTTGTTATTATTATTATTATTATTATTATTTTACATTAATTTTTTTTTAAACAAGTGTTAAGAACAAAGAAAACTAAAATTAGAAAACAACAAAAAGAAGTTTCCTACCCTTCCAGAGAATCCATGATGTTGGTAAAATTCTTTTCAATCATTCTTCTAATGAGTAGTCTTGATTTTTTATTTTGTAATAGGGATCGAATAGGAAGATTTAAATAGTCTGCGGGGAATTCCCTACTTCTGTCTTCTTTCCATCGTTCACAAATAAAGATAAGATGGTATATATTTTCTTCATCACCCCCACAACTACAGATCTCGGGTTTCCCAAAGAATCTGTGCTGGTAGGACGCCAAAGCACCACGAGAAGTTAAAATTTGGTTTATAAGGAAGTCCCCACAGACTCTACGTCTATTGATTTTAGAAAAGATGGTATATAGGTCTCTTGCCTTGGTGGACATGTTCCACTCTTTTTGCCATTCATCTGTTATTTCCTTTTTTATTTTTTATTTGAATTTTAGAATATCTCACCTTAAAATCAATTACAACTTTGAGGGTGGCTTCTTTTACATATCTGTTATCTATTTCGTTTCCGGCAAATCCCTCATGGGCCCTTACCTATTCCATTTTGATATTTCCATTGAATGAGATGATTTTTTCTTTTAGTAGGGGAATATTATAATCCTGGTTATTGATATTACTTAAAGCATCTAGGACGGACCTCGAGTCAGAGAAAATTATAGAGTTTGAGAAGTTATTATTTATAATATAATCTACAGCTTAACTATTGCATAGCCAGTTTTACTGTCTCTCTTGGAGCCATCAGTAAAAATAGTATTAGAATAGTTGTTAGTAAAGATGTTCCATTTAACTCAGTTTGTTTTCCATGGTGGGTAATTATCAAACATATTATTATCTATATCTTTATTGGTAATAGTAGTGTTATCTATACTCAAGTTATATTTATTGTCTTTAATATAATAGAGTTTAATTAGATTTTTAAGTTTAATGGCTATGGGTACTATTCCTGCTAAAACGTTAAGGGCATCGGTTGAAACTGTTTTATAGGATTTAGTAATATTAATTAAGGAAATTCTTTGGATTTGTTTAAGTTTAATATTTTGTTTGACAGAATTTTGGTACCAGATTTGATAGCCATAGGTTAGAATTGTTTCGATAACTTTTTCATACAATTATTTTTTAACTATTGGTTGCAGGCCCCATGACGCTCTTCCATATCTGTTTAATTTATGTTGTACTTTAAAAACTTTTTCTCTTGTATAATCCAGATGAGGGCCCAAAGAGAGTTTGGTATCAAGAATCAGTCCCAGATACTTAAGTTCTTTAGTAAAATTAATTTTATTATCGTTGATTTTAATAGATGGGATATGAATATATTTCTTATTGGATATAATGATAAAATTACTTTTATTATAATTGATATTGAGATCGTTGTTAGTCATCCATTGGTTAATTGTATTAAGAGGCCTTTGAGTTTTTTCTTTAAAAAGGTAAGTCGCTCTATCTTTAATGAGAATAATAATGTCATCTGCGTAAGCCTGTATGTTAACATTTTCACCATGATCTATTTTAAGAATATCATTAACGAAGATGTTCCACAGGGTGGCCCCTAAGTAGGAACCCTGCGGAATATCCTGATTAAATGATTTTAGGGTGCCATTATCGTATATAAATCTATTGTTTAGGTAATCAAAAAGGATAGTAATTAAATAAGAGGGAATAGGAAGACTGTTGATCTTTTCTTTAAGAGTATTCCAGTTAACTGAATTAAATGCATTGGAAATATCTAGGGAAATTAAGCAAACAATATTATTCTCTGAAAAGGCCTGGGATGTAAAGTTTTTAATATTTTTAATTGCTGAAATAGTTGATTTATTTTTAATGAATGTAAATTGGTTGGGGCTAAAAAAGTTATTTAGGTTAAGATAATAGTTAATGCGATCTGTAATTATTTTGTCAAAGAACTTACCCCAAGTTGGGAGTAGACAGATGGGTCTGTAATCTGCTGGAGATAAGATGTTGTTATTTTTTGGGATGAGAGCAATTTGGGCTATTTTCCAGGGCCCTGGGAATTTGCCCTTTCTTAAAAGAATATTGAAAAGAGATACAAACCAATTTTTATTTGCCAGGTAAATTTCTTTAATGAATTCTCCAGGGATCATATCAAAGCCAGGAGCTTTTTTCTTTTTTATTTTATAAAGGGCTTTTTCTATTTCATTGTTGTTAACATTAACGAAGTCCAGGGGGGAGATCGGGATTGGGTTGGTATAATTATGATAATTTCTATATGGAAAGTGGTGGTTCAAAATAGTTTTAATAGTTTCTTCAATGGTGGTAGTTAGTGAGCCATCTGGTTTTTTGGTGGGTTTAATGATTTTATTATTATTTTTAATTTTATCAGAGATAATGTCGAAATTTTTTCCAAATATATTGCTAGTAGTGATATTATTAATGTAGTTTCTTATAAATTTTCTTTTGCAGTTTAATATATTTTTTTATGGATTGCCTGAATTTCTTTGAATTTTTGTTTTTTTATATTTCTGGCGTTGGTATCAGTTTCTTTTTGGAATGCTCTTCGGAGTGTTCTAGTTTTCGATCTCTGAATCTTCAAGTCTTGGTTCCACCAGATGACATTTTTGTGGTTATTATTTTGTTTAGTTTTAGTGCTATTATGAAGCTTTGTAGCTATATTGATAATTTCTTCCTGAATGTCTTTGATATATTTATCAGTTTCATTTAATTTGATATTTTTTAATTTATTGATGTATTTTATGAGAAGATTGGCCGGATTGGTTTTAAGTTCGATTCAATTTATTCTATTGATATTAATTTTTTTAGGGTTGTATCTGACATTGTTAGTATTCCAGCTTAAGGTTAGTAAGTTGTGGTCACTATTGCTAATTTCATCAATTACTTCTACGGAAAATTCATTCTCGATATTAATGGTAATGATTAGATCTATCCAGCTTTCCCCTCTACTTGAGGAAAAGGTAGGTGGAGAGTCTGGGCTATTATGGATAAAGGCATCGTTACTATTGCAAAAGTTAATTACGTTTTGTCCTCCCCTTCAGCATAATCAACTCCATAAGTCCCTTCTTCCCCATAATCTGGACTTCGCGTTAAAATCTCCACAGATAATAAATTGATTATTGCTATATTTTTGAATGAATCCCTGGAGAATATCCAGATTTATGTCAATGTTATTACTGGGTGGACAATATACAAAGATTAAAATGAAGTTTTTTGAATGTAGTTTAATTTCAAGAATAACTATTTCAGGGTTGATGTAGATTTCCAGAACTTGAGTATACTGTTTAACAATGACAGCTGCTTTCGGGATATCATCAGAGGAGAAGATCTTATAGGATGTTGGAATATTTGTAATTTTTTTATTATAGGAATAGGGTTCATTTAGTGAATAGAAGTCAAAATCTTGGTTAATAACTGTCTGAAAAAATTGGGTCATGGCTGCGATAGAATTATCTAGGTTAATGTGAGATTCTTTAATAATTAAGTTAGTATTATTATGGTCCATAATCTGTTCTATTTATCAAGTTTTTAATTTCTTTTTCTGATATTTTACAATTATTGTTAGTACAGCCGTGATTAGTGTCAAAGTCGGTTTCAAATTTTTTATTATGGAATGAACAATTTAGACATTTAGCAGTGTTTTTCCAATTTTTCCAATTATGATCTTCTTTTCCACAGTTAGTACAAATTTCATATCTATTTTTACAAAATTTAGATAAATGACCAAATCGTCCGCATTTATAACATTGGAGGGGTTTCAGGTATTCTTTAAAATTTATTAATTGCCAGTTAATGTTAATTTTCTTTTTGCTGATAATGTTATTAAGCGAGATTGGGCCTAGTTCTATTATATAATTTTTTCCATATTTACCTTGAAAAGAGGTGGCAATTTTTAAAGTTTCACTTTCCTGTTCGTCTATATATTTATCAGAAATGCTATTGGTTATCTCCTCCTCCGATGTATCTTTAGAAATATTGTAAAATATGATTTTAGGGTTTCTTAATTTGGGTTTAGTAATTTTAAATATTTTCTTAATGTTATAATTTTTTTCAATTTCTTCAGTTAATTTTTCTATATCTTCCGGATTTACGGTTTCAATATATAGTCTACCCCTAGAAATATTTTTAACTTTTTTAATTTCTACATTTAGTCTATTAATATTTATATTTTTCTGCACCTGATCTTTAGTGAAGATTGAGGTTTTACCCTCGTCTATGGGTTTAATTATTATTGACTGATCTCTAATTTTTCTATTTTGGTTTTTATCTTTAATTTCTTTCTATTTGCTTAAGTTAGTTTTAACAATCTCCGAAAAGGTAGTTTTTCTTTCCGCTAACTTTTCTAACTCACCATTCGCCCCCAACAGAGTATAAATAGATTTCTCTTGAACATGTACAATTTCCATTAAATCCGCGAGTAACTCTCTCATTTGGCTCTTGTTCTCTACTTTTAATTTTTCACAATATGTTATATCCATTAGATAATGTGTTATATCCATCTGTAGATTTTGCTAGCTTTTTTTATATTCTCATTTGCTTCATTTTCATCAATTCCAAAACGGTGGATTAACTCCTGTTCATAAGTTAAATTATTTTCATTCATTTTAAGTTAGTTAGATTTTTACCCGTAAACTGATTAGTTAGAAAATGCATTTTTAGCCGTATATATATAAATATATATACGTTGCCCGGCCAGAACCGCGTGGAGGTAAGGCAACCGAATGATGATATGAAATTTTTGTAACAAAGTAAACAATTAATCTCAGTTTGACAGGTGATAGACTCTGGGCCGTTGTCACCTGTCAAAAGAAAAAGGAAAAAACACACAAAAATTTCTATCGCATCGGCCTCTGTTAGGGTGCGTAACACCTGGATGAAGTTTTATACTATCTCGTTTAGGAATTGAATGGCGTGGTTGTCATAATCGGCATCTAACATCCATGCCATTCAATTCTTTTAGAGTTAAGAGTTCTAGTCATATTTAAGAAGAAAACTAGTTTTTATTTTATTTTTTTAGAGTGCCTATATAAGCATTGTTACTGTCGTCTTTTCAATCAAAATGGAAGAGATACAACAATATTGCGGAACTAAATTATCACATCTATCCGAAATAGCTCCGGTTACTGAACAATTATTTACTGAAATTGCACATTCGCTCTTTCACGACGGAATCACTTTAATTAAAATAGGTTTTCTACTATCTTTAGCAAAACATACTATTGTTAGAAATCCGGATAAAAAAGAATTCGTTCACGAACAAGTTTATAAAAATATTTGCAAATATATATCATTCTAAAAAAAATGTTGAACGTAATGAAATCAAATTGGTCTAACCTCATCATTTTGCTGATTTTAATGAGTGTTGAATTCATAGTATTTATTATTTATTTGCAATCGCAAATACCGTCAGAATTCACTCAAAAAGTGAATATCACAAACACATCTTGCATTATTTCTAAACATATTGGCCGAAAAATATAACTTCATATTTGCTATAAAAATAGAGAGAAAATTTTTGATTTGCGCTATTTTTTTGCAAACCGAACCTTGAATCATATTCCTGAGATTATAGGCATTCAATTAACGAAAAGAGAATTCAAAAGAGTGCGTGAAGTGTGTTGAAGTTTGATACGGTTTCATTTAGAAACTTTAAAAATTAGTGTTAAAGCAATGTTTCTACAGCTCAAATTCCCATCTTCAATGATAATTAACGGGCCAAGTCAAAGCGGAAAAACTCATTTAGTTCGAAAAATTATTCTGAACTAGTTTATGAAGTTCCGATAAAAAAAGTTGTATAGCATTATAAGATTTTTCAACCATGGTTTTGTAGTGAGACAAATATCAAATTCATATCTGGATTGCCAACAGCTGACGAGCAATTTGATCTTTTGATTCTAGATGATCTTATGAAGAATTTGACATAAGATATATCACAAATGTTTACTGTAGAATCTCATCATAAAAAGTTTAGCATAATATTGATAACACAGAATCTTTTCCCTCGCGTTAGAGTTGCTAGAGACATTAGCCTGAATGCACACTATATAATACTCTTTCAAAACAATACAGATCAGTCACAAATTGCGTGCTTTGGTAGACAGGTGTTCCCCGATCGTTCTAAATTTCTTATGGATGCTTATAAAAAGGCAACAGCGGACAAATATCAATTTCTACTTGTGGATTGCTTCCCAACGACAGATGACGAATTGAGATTGCGACAATCTATTTTTCCAGATCATAACGGTGTTAATTGGGATTTTGTTCCTGAAGAAAATGAATCGAATCAAACGTCATGTGCACTTGTTGCATGTTTTATCCGCTGCAAGTCCACAACAAAGAAACGCAATACTGAAGAGCGCTACCAACGAACAGATAAAAACTTTGTGTGAAATATGTCAAAATGTATTAGTAGGTAATGTTCCGAAAGCGAATGTCAAACGAGTGTGTCGCTATAAGAGACCCATTTGCCAATTAACTAACAGAAATATTTCTATTGCTCGATAGCGCAGGTTATTAACAAATCAAACAGGGGGTTTTTACCTCTTGTTCTGCCTGCTGTTTTGAACTTCGTCGGAGGTCTAGTGGGGAAAGCTATAGGAAAGAGAATTTGAAAGAAAGAGAAAAGGGCTTGAAAAATGGCTTTAGTCCCTCCAGAGCTGGTATCAGAATACTATCAGCTGAATAAACCTGAAATAAGAATTGAGGATAATATTTCAAAGTTATTACATGAAGAGGAAACACCGGATGATGTGAAAGCCAATTATTATCTCACTGGATGCCAAAATATCAGCGCGAGATGCAACCTTCCATTCCTCAGAAGCCATTTGTGATTCCAAAGGAACTCTTACAAACAGACGCGTTACAAGAAGAAATCTCTTCGCCCGTACCTTCTAGAATGAACATGATCGCAAAATACATTGCATATACTGTTCCGAAAACAAGAAAAAAATATATTCTACCCATTCTGGAAAGGCTCAGAGAGAGCAATTATACATTCAACGAATTGAACGAACTGGAAAAAGATGGAAAAACAGAATACCGAAGTAATGGAATCGATTTATTCAATTATTTAATGAGAAATGAAATAGATCATAGAAAACCGCCTGTAGGTTTCAATACCTTTATGCAAAGGATTTTAGCTACGAATATACCCATACAGTAGATCGGAAATAAATATGTGAAAGACCGATTAATTCTCTCACAATTACATCCAAAACTGAGTGAACTAAGTTCACCAAGAACATCTGCATTCAAACCTAAAAAACGAACAACCTGGGAAAAGTCACGAAGGCTCTCAAGTCGTGAAAGTTCTCCGGATATGTCCGAAACTCAGCCCTTAAAATGGCAAGTTGGAAAGATTGAACAAATTGTACTACGACCCCAAAGAGCCAGGCTCGTTCGGAGGTGTCAAGAGACTGTCAGAAGCTAGCGGTTTGAAGAAAAGTCATGTTAGGAAATTTCTCTCTGGAGAAGATACCTATACACTTCATTTTCCTGTTCGCTATAAATTCCAACGACGGAAAACAATTGGATATGGAATGAACGAGTTATGGCAAAGTGATTTGGTGGATTTACAAAAATTGTCACGGTTTAATAACGGCTATCGATATCTTTTAACTATTATATTCGAGATATTTAAGAGCTTTTCCTGTCAAAAACAAAAAGGCGCTAACGATCGCTAAAATTTTTCACAAAGTCTTTAAAGAAGCAAAGCCTAAGAATATCCAAACCGATAAAGGCAGTGAGTTTTATAACAAAACCCTTCGGGATCTGTTTAAAAAATATAAAATTCACCATTATTCAACAAAAAGCGAAACAAAATGTGCTGTTTTGGAAAGAGCGCACAGAACGTTACGTGATAGAATGTATCGTGTTTAGACATTTACAGCCGTTAATTGATTCATACAATCCCTCAGTTCATCGAAGTCATGGATTTGCTCCTGCAAACGTCACGGAAGCCGATGAACCTCTGTTATATAAATCCCCATATAAGTTCCCCAATCCGATTTCGCTTTGCGGTGGACGATGTGGTGAGGATTTCAAAAGCTCACGAAGTTTTTAAGAAAGGCTATTTACCTGGTTGAACCTAAGAAACGTTTAAAATTTATAAACGATTTCCAACAAATCCCCCGATCTATGTTTTACAAGATCTCTCTGGTAAAGAAATTGTGGGTCGGTTCTATGAAGAAGAATTGCAAAAAATCGATAAGACTTAAAAAGATTTTTGGGCATTCGAAAAAATTAGTCGTTCGAAAGGTAGAGGTTCTTCTCAACAATTGCTGGTAAAATGGGTTGGATTTGACGACTCATTTAACTCTTGGATTTAAACAGAATGGCTGAAAACATAAGTGATTTTCATATACTGCTGCCTTCAAATGCGAGTATGAATTATTTCCCGGACAACACCCCTGATCACTTACGAACGAAATTAGCCAAATCAATTGCTTTGAATCGTGAATGGGAGTGTTGTTTAACAAAAGCTACTATTCCAGGAAAGTACTTTATAATCCAAACTCTCTACAACGATTCCTATACAATTCAAAGAGAGATTGATGTTGCAGCGGAAACACTTTTTCCAGTATTCGACCCTTCCCTCTACAACGAAGATCATGCAGATTTTGTGACAGGATTTAATGCGAATATGAAAAAGATTTTTATCGATCCTCCATTGATATTTACTTTAATGAAAAATAACAAAAAACTGAACATTGATTTGAAACGAGGACGGGATTGGATTGTTACAGCAGAAAAGGCAAACCAACTGTTAAGACCTTTTAACTTAGATCCAAACAAAGACGATATAACTCCTAGCAGTCCAGAAGGATTTTTGGTTATTATCTATTATCATACCCCTAACAAGCAAATTTTCAAAAATCAAGAAATTAAATTGATTGCAAGAGAACCTATTTTAGATCATATCCATGAAATAAAATTTTGTAGAGGGAGATTTATTTCTAAAATTGATTCTAAATTAGGCGATTTAGGAATGTCGGATTATATTAAATTTACAAAAATAATGAACAGTTAATAGTTACATTGCGATCCAATATAAACATTGAATTCAAACGAAATTTATGTCCTCGGCTAATGGACGCTCTGAACATAATCGATGATGCATATGTCTTTTGCGGTGAACTATTGAAAATGCAATTTCCATATTCTCAGCCAGCGGGTTCAATAAAGGATGAATCATTTCGCGTAATCGTATACAAAATTTTCCCCACTACTTGCAAAGAGAGCAGAATGACAACATTTATAATTCCAAGCGGAATGTATCAGGAAGCTAAAAACTTATTTAAAGAATTCAAGTATATAATTTTACGATTGACAGCAGATAATAGGGTGGGATTACATGTTCCCCAAAACACTATTGTAACGGTTGGAGAGAAACTTAAAGACCTATTGGGATTCGACAGAAGAAATTTTGGCCAGGGTGATTATAAATCCGAATATGCTATAGAAGTACGTGCTGGTATAACTGAAGTCTATGTGTATTGTGATATTGTGTCCGCCTCTCAAGTAGGAGATTCCGCAGCATCTATTCTGAAAATAATTCCCGTAGCCAATGAACATAACGATCAAATTGCTAAATACTTTTCGGTTCCGTTGTACTTTAGAGTTAAAAAACAATTATTTGATGTTATTGAGATTAAAATGCGTACAAATAGAGGTACCCCCATCAAATTCATATCGGGTAAAACAAATTTAGTGCTTTCCTTCCGGAAGAAAATTATATAAATACCATCATATTCTTAGCAAAATGATCATGGCGAAGTACGGACACATATTACAACCTGAACATTGCATTTCGTATTATCAGAATCAAATCGGGAATGGCGATCCATACTTTTCATCAAGTTTCCCTATTCAACGAGGATATGTTTTTTTCAGTAATTTGCTTCGGTATGCTTTACCGCTGATGATACAAGCAGGGAAATATTTAGGCAAACATTTATTGGCATCCGGTCGCAATATTGTTGAAGACGTATCGCAAGGAAAATCGCTCCGCGATGCAGCGAAAGATCAATTCTTTCAATCTAGGCAAGAAATAACAACAGATATTCTTTGCAAGTTGACGGAAGGGGAACCCGAAAGACTATTAAAAGAAAAAAATCAATTTTAAAGCAACAGTCGAAGCGAAGGAAAGTACAAAGTCTGAACTAGAACTTTTCCTTCCGGAAAAAATCCAACTAGCAATAAATCATTCTAGTTTTGTGAAAATACATCCGGTTACTTCTATTTCAGATAGCAATACCATCGAATTCCTCATATCGGGATTAGGAGATGTGTATTTTGATTTGACACATGTCCTTCTGAACGTTCAAGCAAAAATTCTGAAAGCAGATGGTACAGCTTTTACACCCAACGATCTCTGTGGGCCTATCAATTATCTATTGAATACTATGTTTTCCGAATGTCACATCTCACTCAATGATCGTCAGATTTCTTCTGACAGTAATTATGCTTATAAAACATATATTTAAAGTACTTTGTTTCACTCAGAATCCTCGCAAAATAATTTTTTACGTGCTGGTATGTTCTACAAGGATACCGCCGAAGCATTTGACGATTTGGATCTGGCAGCTGCCGGAAAGAATTTGGGTTTAAAACAACGATTGGAACGTGTTAAAAATGGTAAAACTTTTGATATGTGCGGAATTCTTGACACAGATTTAGGAACACAATCTCGGCTTTTAATTAGTGGAACAATGATTCGAGTGCGCTTGTTGAAAGCAAAAGACGAATTCTCTCTCCTAGCTAAAAATGGTACTTATCACCTGCATATCGAAAATATAAGTCTCTTTATCAGAAAGTGCGATGTGTCAAATTCTATTCTAGTTGGACATGAAAAAGCCTTAGAAAGTCTTTGGTTCAAATGCCTTTCACGAGAATCGAAACAAAAACTTTCACTTTGAGTTCAGGGCTCAAAAGTGTTATCATTCCTAACACTGTGAACCGAATTCTCCCCTCGCGAATGATTCTGGGTTTGGTATCTAATTCTGCATTCAATGGTGATTTCAAAAAGAATCCCTTTAATTTCAAGAATTATAATATAAGCTATATTTCATTATCTGAGAATAGAGTTCAAAACCCGATGACAGCCTACACACCTTATAAGAATAATCTGTATACGCGAAATTATTTAAGTTTGTTCTCAGATCTTGCCCAGCACAACACAAATGTAACGCTTGAGGAATACAAAGACAACACATGTTTGTATGTTTTCGATCTCACACAAGATTTTTCTGCAAGTGATCCGTTTATGAATGTCGCTCGAAACGGTGATATATCGATTAATTTAAAATTTGAGGAAGATCTCCCAGAAACGATTACGTTATTAGTCTATATGGAAATGCAATCGCTTATCGAAATCGACAAAAGCAGAAACGTATTCACAGACTATTAAACATCATGAACACCCCAACATTATTAAGATTAGCACACAGCGATCCTAAAATTAAAAGAACGTCCGGTGGAGTTTTTGCGAGTGATATGCTCCCCGAAAAACGAGGACATTACCAATCATTTATCGTGAACACAGATTCATCTATGAGCACGAGACAACATTGGCAGGCTATCTTTTTTGATAACAATCAAAATTGTGTTTTCCTTTGCTCTTATGGTACATATTTAATAGAGATCATTAAAAAATTTATAGAACGAAACTCCATTCGAATGGATTGGAATTCGCTGATCTTGCAACACCCCAAAACAACATCTTACGGACTATTTTGTCTTTATTTTCTATGGCATATGAGTAGAGGATTAACGATTGAACGATTGAGAAAAACAAATGTTTGCGAAA